>QYTT01080822.1:9939-20433 GCA_006980735.1 Dasypogon diadema | reverse complement strand
AGACTGCCACACTTTCTGCAGAGCAAATTTGATGGCACATTGATTATTCCAGTGCGTTCAACTTAGTTAAAATTTTTCTTCCATCCCTTTTGCAACATGTAAATGATGAGGGGTGTTTTTAAAGTTCTAGAAGTTGTTTACAAATACTTTTAATAACTCAAATTTCTTCTAAATTACATTGCAATTTTTCAATACAATTTTCTTTGAATTGAATACACTTTTTGTAGCGTGACTTCAACTTTTTAATGTAGTTTACAAGAAATCTTTTGGGACATCTTTTATCTACTCTTTTCACCTCATTTAAGTCTCTCAGAAGTATTTTTCTTCATTTCTGCTAATAAATGACAGTCACTTGGGGTCGCGTTAAGGGAATAAAATGAATGTGTTAATAATTCTGCAAAACATCTTCTGATAAATGAGAGATGTGGATGAGACAAGTACAGATTTTTTGTGATCATTTTTTAAACAAAATCTATTGTAATGGCTCACTGAGTAAATCTATCTATAAAAATAATTCTTTTTCAATCCCAAACTTTTCTACCTAATTGAATAGCTTGTGCCGTCAAATTAGTGATGTGCAAAAATTGCGCATCAAATACTAAGTGTCCGATACTTTCTTAACATTTCTGATACTCGATACTTGGCCGAAAAGTATTCGATACTTAGTATCGATTTTGCACTGCAAATGCAATGAAAAATTTTTTAATTTTTTTAATTTCTTCAATGAAAACGCTTGCTTCAAAAGGCCAGGTGGAAAATACTCCTCAAACAGTTGCTTCAACTATAATGTAGACAATGAATTGTATAAGACATGAATACATAGATCTCAAAATATAAAACAATATATATATAAAATTCTCTGATTAGAAAGAGAGCACACTTTATAACGAAAATACTTTTAATTGAATATTTCTTGTTACTCATTATTTAAATCTACCAAGAAATAACAACTAACAGTTTAAATTTAGTTTTTTCATTTAAACGTCCATTATATGTTCCGTACGGATACCTAAAATTACACAACCCATGTAGGTATATGTATTTTTATTTTGCAGGAAATTACGTATATATTGTAACATAAGTAGCGTATAGAATTACATGCAGCCTCCTAATTTAAAGCCTTTCCGGGATCCTTGTGAATGTAAATCGTACTTACAGGAGAGATCGGTTATTCTACTATTTAATATTACTTTAAAATCCGTGACATGTGTGTGAAAGATTTTCCCTTAGGGTTGCGATATGCTCCCATCAATATGTTGGAGCTTTTTATTTTCTTGCTGTTTTGAAATTAGAACAGAAGAGTACAGGGCCTCATTTAAAAGGTATCGAATATAAAATACTGAATACTTGGTCCCAAACTACAGAATGGTATCGAGTACTGAAAAGTATCGAATTTGCACATCTCTCTCAAATGTGGTACATCTTTCCCTGTTCTTCACTTTTTTTATGGATGTTTCGGGGATGAAAGAAAGCATCCAAATGTAACCCGTAGTGATCAATTATTACCAAAATTTGTCACCATCCTCCCTGTACGTACGCAACACGCAGTAGCCTTATTAAATCCTATGTAATCCGGCAGGATCTAACACCTGACACAAATTTCTATGATGCCTTTTATTTCATATATTGGAGTTCCCGTGTCGTCCGTTATGAACTTTTCGACAGTATTTTGTTCGTTAACTAAGAGCGGTCGGTCTACAATTTATAAGTTGTTCGATCTATCAATAAACTGTATCTTTCGACCCTGCAACATCCCCAAACACTGCCTGTAAACGTACGATAATTTCTGAAGTTTTTACATAAAAAGTAACTATCTGTCTCTGCACTACAGAGCAGATGAACCCGGTTAACAAGACCCGGTGAACCCGCTTAACTATTACTGATCGATTCCAGCTCCATATATTGTTTCTTTGTATGCTTTCAACGACATTGTGATAAAATTCCTGTTATGAATTTGAGTAAATCCATAAGGCCACAAAATAATTGAATACAAGGATTAAAAAAAAATTTTTCTGTGAATCTTGCAGGCTCCACCATTACCATGAAGGGTAGATAATACACTATTGGGTTCGCATACGATGCTCAATTTGAACCCAGATACAAGGACACTAGATTTAGAGGAACTGGACTCTTCCTCAAAAATTTTTACAGTCCACAAAACAGAAAATAGTGGAAAAAATTATAATCCTGTAACCTGCGTATGTAAACGAATACATCGCTACTTTGGTTTTTTAGCCTTCTAGTTAATCTCCTTTTTCCATAGAATAAGTATCTTTTGGTATTGTTCGACTTCTCCTGGAACGACTTGGTGTCTGAACGTCCCAAAATTATACAATAATTAGTTTGTACACATCATGACTGCAGCATGGACCCCGAAGCACTCGTACAAAGCGATCTCATAAATTGCTAATGCGTTCTTATAACGAAATTAATTTATTTTGTACATACAATTGAAAAATAAAAATTAAGGAAAAACGTTTCGATAAATTAAAGTTTTAGGGAAGATGCGGCTATTTGAATTTAAACCCCCAACAAATCTCGAGGATACTATGCATTCATTATAAATCTTTCTTTGCTATGTTATTAATAAATGCAAAATTAATTATCAAATCAATTAAGAAAATGTGTTCAAATCTACATTTAATCAGCCACCGCTAAGATGTTAATAAAAAATTTTATCATGGGATCATTTTTGACTGATGAGTAAAATTAAGTTTGATTTACCTGATTTAAATAGAGTCGCCTCTTCGATGATTAAATTTAAAAAGCAGGAAGCCTGAAAAATAAATTATTTATAAATAATTAGCTAAGAAAATTTGTTTACAAGTCAAGAATAAAAAATAAATAGTAAATTACAAAAGGCACATTTTAGAATTAGGAAAAAAATTTATCTAAAAAAAAGGCTTTCTTGAAAATTTGCGTCTATAGAATTTCTTTCTTTTTACATTGTTTTATTTAACTTCGAAACTTTGTGCCCTATTATGAAAGTTAAAAACGAATCGATTTTTTAGTCAACACACACTTTTAAATTGCATTTACCAGATAAAATATTGTCTTAGCTAGAAAATCGATTCGTTTTCGACTCTCATAATAGTGCACTTTGTCTGGGTCAAATCTTGAAATCAACCTTTGACCCACTTATACTGATTCTCCTGAAGTATAGATATGTAGTTTCGATGACAATACAATATTTTCAAAGTTAAAACAAGTGAGGCGGATGTGGGGCACGGATTCTATCTTGACACCCCTAAAAATTGAAATCAATATTCACGGAAAGAAATGATTTTCTGAAATTTGAGCGAATTAAAATTTTATTAAGAAGAAATGCATTTTCCTAATGAACTTAAGGGGTTAGGCCGCCCTAGAGGCAAAAAAACATGACATATTTCGTGTTTTTTTTTCAGCGAAACCATAAAATAAATCGGATTTACAAAAGAGGTGTTTTATTATACATGTAGTTTGCAATACAAAATAATTTTTTCACGGCGATATATGTGAAAATGGCGACTGTGAAGCATTTTTTCGATGACGCCTCTATTTCTGGGGAGGTCAGCAGCCGGACCAACAGCTCCTGTAATTTTTGAGTTATGACTAGACACCAAAGTTTTTTCGATTATATATAGGAATAGCTAAAGCAGTACGTAGGATTTTTTTGATATATTGTTTTTTGTAAAAATGGCGCATTTATAAATCAAAAATTATAAAATGCCATGGGAAAATCGTTAGGAAATTGTTTGTAAAAAAGGAACTATGCAATATAATGGAAAAAATCCTACGTAGTTCCTTAGAAAACGTAATTCTAAATGTACAGTTAAAATTTCAAATGAATCGGTTGAAATTTGTTTGAGTTACGGGTCCGACCAGCTTGAAAAATGTAGTTTTGAGATAAACGCGTTTAAAGTTTATAGAAAGTCAGGAAATGATACTGTGTGTCAAGAGGAGTTGCGCTAGAATACGAAAATCGAGTACTTAGGGATTTTCCACGCACAGAATTTTCTGGAATACAATTCTACAGATGTTGAGGTACCTTTTTAACAAACAAACAAAAAAAATCGGTTTTTTGAAAATCCTAGAGTGGCCTAACCCCTTAAAAAAAGGAGTAAAAAGAATAAAAGTAAATAAAAAATATTTTAAGTTATATAGTTCTATGTAAAGTGTCTTTAAAAGTAGAAAATACTTTTTTCAGCTATTTGTAAATTTTTGGAACTTACGTATATCTGAGCAGAAGTAAAAGGATGCGGGCTCATAGCCAATCTTTCGAAAACTAAGATAATTAAATTAAAGAAAAGAAAGGAAGTGCAGTTTGAAATATTTGCCATACATATATATGTACTTTTTTGGGAAAATTTGGGAACGGCAAAGTACAACATACTCATAAACACAAACGCTAAATCATTTTAATATACCTACCTAATGTCTGCCGAGCCGATAATCCTCTTCGAAAGATCAGAAAGAAGAACGCGCTATCTATCTACTCGACTTATATAAAGAAAATTCTCTGTTTATGGAGACATTTTTCAAGTGCAATTTCTAAAAAGTTTTCTAAAAATGTTTTCGCCCATCAAGTGCTTCCATCTTGTATTCAAACCATAAATTGCAAAATGATAATTTTCTGATCTGGGTTATGTACTGATTATTCTCTCTTATCAAATTCGCAATAACTTCCTTGTGAAGTTTAGAAAATTTATTGACTGTTCTCTAAGTGTGTCTGTGGCAGGCAACTCAATCGCCGCACTGACGATAATAAAAATTGACTTGCTGTGATCGAAACATCAAACTTTCTTTATTTCACCGAGAAGGAGAATTTTCTGTTTATGTGGACATTTTTCAAGTGTAATTTTTAAAACGGTCGCAGGAAATTTATGATTGAATGGAATATTTAGCCTTATCATCGTATTTGTCGAAGCGGAAAAGAGTTCCGAAACCCTTTTATTTGTTGTTGTAAAGGAACAACAAAAACACGGTATCCGAAACTCCGATCCGTCGGATCATGATAGGGGTGAATTTACTTCTAGCATTTTTGTATTATTTGAACGATATTCGTTGGAAATTTCCTCCGTATTTAGTTTGAGATGCATGTGTACAAAATTTAACTCAAGTATTATAACTTTACAAAATCTCCATGACCTAGTAATATATGTATAATTTCTTTTATCATTTATTTCTATTATATCTTACAATAGTATTTATCAATAAGTGAAAAAATGAAATGCAGCACGTAACAAAGTGCTTATTTGAATCCAAATGGACTTGAAATTGTACGCTTGATTACATTTCCACACAATAAAACTATTGATACAAATCATTAAGGTGTACCAGCAGCTATAGGTAGCAAAGTTGTCAAATGCATTACCGAGACTAGCAGTATCGGATTTTATACGACAATGTCAATGCCGTTTAAAACCAATTTCCTGCTTTACGCTACTTGTAGAATACACATACCGTTTCCAATATTTCACGCACCCTTCACATCAGTGAGCACCTAAAATGACGCATGTGCATTCATTTTGCACTTTGCATATCGAAATACTATACAAGATTTTCTTTTTATCTTGATATGTTTTCGCCGTGATAAATATCATTTTATATGACATTCGCATTGTATCAAGGCTAAGAGTTGATAGGAAGTATACGTAATATAAGAACTATATAAATGAATCGATTTTTCACCCACCATGGCTCAATAAATTTCCCTTAATAGAACTAAGATCTTCTAGGACAAAATTAAATCCCATTTTTCTTTCGAGCTATTTAGAAGGATGTATCAAAAAAACTAAGTGCAGTAATTATATCGTAAATTTAAGATGTTATAAAAATGAAGAAAAAAGATTCTTTAGAAAAGTTATATGATAATCTCATATCACAGACCGATACATCTGGAGATAAATGACTACATTTGCAGAATTAAAACGCACTTGAGAGGCTATTTATCATCTAAGAAAGAAAGGAGGTGGTTTCCGGATAGTGTAAATGCTTTCTGCTTGAATATTCTCATGATTTTAGTAATTCGAAATACAAAAATGTAGACTTTTTCAAAAATTTCACAGGAAATGAAAATCTGATTTAATCATGAAAAATGCAAGTAATTTATTTAATTATATTTTTATGAAAGCTACTAACACCTTGTGGAGCATAAAATTCTAGGAAATAATTCAAAATCACATTAGAGTAGAAGGGGGAAAATTCAAGGGTAGGTACATATCAGAAGATTGATTAAAGAAACGATTTTATTTTTTCCATAAATTGATTCTGTATAATTTAAATAATATAGATTATATTCATATTTTTATAAAATCGTACTTGAGAATGGTTTCAGAAATATCTAAATACGAGATAATAAATATTATGCCAACTGGTGAGTTTAATTAAGAATGCCTTTAATTGATTCTTAACCGGCGATTACACCTGAGTTCTAGATCTATTGAGCTTCAAACTCACAAGTGAAATCGCAAATGTAACTCTAGAACTCATAAGAAACTCAGCGAGCTCATTCCAACATCATCGGAATAGCAAGTGGTGACAAATTTTTGAGTTCATTTAGACATACCTAGTCGGGATATAATTGTAGCTTATTTGTCACCTATAATTATATGTTCGCTAAAAGTAACTTTGACTACACTCCTCATGAAGTTCATTAAATGCATCATATGGCAGGCGGCAAAAATTCCTATATTTTTCGTCTCCTACGTTGAGTTGGGAAGATAAAAACTCATCAGAAAATTTTCCTCAGTACGATTCTCTTGAGTTTGACCCGAGTTATGACCTTCGCTAAATCGCATGAGTTGTAGAACTCAGGTGTAATTTAGCGGTTATAAATTTTTTCACCTGATATTTAAATATAGTGTATTTAGCAGAGCTGTAAAACAACCGTAATTCTCATTTAATTACGATTGTTTTTAACTAGAATGTCAAAACACTTCATGGTAATTATAGTGCGGTTGAAGGTTGCTGGTGTAGGACAAATCAAATTAAATTAAACCACTAATTCATCTTACTGACGACGTTTCGTGTATGTTTTTACACTTGTCTTAATATATAGACAATGAAATTAATATTTACCTCAAGATAAAACAATTCAAAACTAATAGCTTATATATATATTATAAAACTACACATTAAAATCGAAAATCTGGCCAATGCAATGATAAAAACGAAAAAGATTTTTATCCGAATAAATCACTTATTTACTATCCGTTTATCCATTATTCGCAGTATTTGTTATCCGCTTATTAAAATGATTTGCCATTAGCAAGTTATTCTAACCGTCCGTCGTCTCAAATTTTTAGCACCATTTTTATTAATTTTATAAATGTTTTACTTAGAATTAATCGTCCTGTACTAACAGAAATAAAGAAATAAATTACAAATAAACGGATGCCGGATAAAGAAAAGATAAATATTACGAATGACGAATAAGTGAACGCCGAAAAATTAGATTAACGAATAACGTGAATAAGATCTAATTGCATATAATTTATAAGGCAAACAAGTAGATAAAAGACAAGTTTTTTATTTGGATGATCTATTCATCTGTTATTTGTTATTCGTGCGGATAAATATTTTTTCTTTTGACCGAATAAGGCCCATGTCTGCGAGAACAGGAGTTTGGGTGCATTTTTAATATAAAGGTGGAGCCATTATTTGGCAATATTTTTCGACAAAAAGAGGAATTATTATTTGTATTCTTTTAGTGATAGGTGTTTCTGTATTGTTTTATCCGAATGGATCGTACTAAGGATATTTTTAATGAAAAAAGGAGTAGTAATGTGTCTTTATTAAAGAACACAAGGATATCTTTCCACGAATCTGCTAGAAAAGAAGAGATCTCTTGTGCCGCAGTTAGAAATGAAGAATCGCCCTTAGAAAATTAACGAATGAATTGTCGCGAAATAAGGAAAACTTCTAAGAGGACTGATAGGAAAATCAATTGTATGGCTTCTCAATATTGTCTAGCTTCCGCAAAGGCCACTATTAAAACAACTAAATGAAGAAGAAGTTGAAATTTCAAAAATCACCCTATGTCACCAATTATAGGAGGTTAATTTCCAATGTAGACGACGGCCTTTGAGAAACGCTAGTCTCAAGCGAACCGAATCGCATAAACTATTTGATATCAACTACTAGAGTAAGGTGAGTTAATATATTTTCTATAACTTCAACTTTTTAAGGTGAGTCAAGCCGGTGTCTACACGTGTTCCCATTCCAAGTGGGAAACCGTGCGCTATTGCATCAAATTGTGTATTAATTCACCCTTTCTGCAATAACTTCCTACAAGTTAAAAGATTTAAAAATAAAAATTTGAAACACGTGAGCTATTGCATACGCAGTCAATTACTTTGAAAAAAGACAGGAAAAAAGCATCCAAACGGAAAAGGGCATGCGCTTTGCATGGTTAGAATGCATGCAAAAAAGGCACCGTCTGAACCAACCTTAAGGAAACGTGGGGGTATTCTATCTAATGCTATACATTACCCGTTTTCTTGAAAATGAGTAATTTTTGCCACAAATCCACCCAGAATCACAAATTAAAGTTAACCTAAAGCTTAACAAACTTTAAACACTCAATTATGTGGATTTTTTCTGTTATTTCTGAGTTAGAAATACAAATTTTTCGAAAAATTCGGGGATATATTTGCTCCTATTTAAAGATAACAATTCAATAATTCACGAAGTTAACAAACGATAAATAAAAATACCGTAAGCTTTCCCTGGGGTTGATATTGTGGGAACATAAAATCTAGGAAATCAATATAATTTACTCTGATATTGAATTTCCTTTGAATCCGACAATGTTTTTAAATCCCAGTTTAACTTTTACAGCAAATTCCGATGAATTTATGCAACAACAAATTAGCACACAAAGTTTCAAGCCAAACTGTCTGATTAATTTCTTGTTTAACTTAATTCGAACAAATTTACACAATAGACTAGGACTACATCGCTGTGTTGCGCATAAGCATAACAAAACACATTAAACCATTCTTCTCTTGAATCATTTTTAAAACAGAAAACTGGAGGTTGTAACAAGCCAAACAATTATTTTTACTTCATTTTATTGTTTGAATGAAATGGAATTTCTTGGGAAACATGGACAAAATGGATTTGCAAGAAGTCCGCCTTTGATCGTTAATTTTTGCACTATGATAAATTCAACTTTTTAACAGCTACGTTAAATATTAACAAGCTGATTTATATTGCGTGCATTAATATTGTTTCTGGTTACATACATTCTTTTACTATCACTTAACAATTTACATTTTTCGTTATGACTTCATACGCTAGGAACCGTTTCTTCATTAAATGTAATTAGAGCATAGGCCGCCGAAACACATTGCAGCACGACGATGCTATTTCATAACGTAGAAATTAAAATGCACGCCTTAAATTAAGAAAGAAGGTGCAAATTTTCTCGTATGGATGATTATGGAATGTAAACAACCTTTCAATAGAAACTTTTCCCGAAGAATATAATTGTAGATAATGGATAAAGAGATATTGCATAAGTTAGTAAATTAAAACAATTGTATGTACATATTTTTATTCCGACCAACTTATTCTGAATAATAGCATTAAGGCAGTTAAGTTAAGCAGTTAAAAATTGTATAAATTTAAATAATTAATCAAAAGATTTGCTTGTGGTAGGTTTTTTTAAGGTGCTGCCTAAGTTCAGGGGTCAACCGTATGCGGAGAGAAATTTTAACCTCACAAATGTTGCAAGTGAGCCACAACTTTTGGCGTGAAATTTCTACCGTACAACATCCCAGTGGCTTCCCAAGTGCAATTCTCGTCGGTAGAATTGCCTCAATGAACAGACATAATATGCTCTTTGGTAATCTCATTTACAAAATTTGTGAAATGAATTGTGGACAGTAAAAACAGGAAGACCTTTAATTTTTGTTTATATGCCAAGATACAAAATGTCATTTATAGCATTTTTTAAAGGTACGCAATAATCTTTACGACGTTACTATTTCAGCCATTTGAGATGTAGAAACACCTGTCACGGGAGTCACGGGAACTAACTGCTACACTAACACTGGTCAAATTTATTAATTTTCCCAAAATAAACTATACTTAACACAAGATGTAGTGAAGCATCTTTGAATTTTTGAATTTCTAGCAAATTTTTTTATCCATCTTATTTAATGGGAAGTTTTCTATCATCATGCAAAATTCTTTACATTGAGTCAAATTCAAATTCATCCCATATAAACATCTGAGATATTCAAATATCTACCTTAGGTGGTCTGGTCAGTTATCTTTCGTTCTTATATCGCTACTTCCATGGACATGGTTTCGACGAAATTTCCCTTAGCAGTGCTTTTTTGAAGGTTCCGCCTAAACACAGGGGACAGTCCTATGGTGCACATAGCACAGCTTAGGCGGGGAGAAACTTTAGGGAAGAGAAGATTGGAAAATCTTAACCTGATAAATGTTACAATTTTCTGTAAAAACTACATGGGGCACCTTTCCTCGGTTGAATATTAAAAAGCA
>QYTT01080817.1:0-10475 GCA_006980735.1 Dasypogon diadema | reverse complement strand
AAAAAAAAATATCATGCAGTTATGTGTAGGTGGATGGCGTCATGCGATCGGTTGTTTGATCTTCCAAGGAAGTTACTATGACCAGGTTCGGACGGAAGAATTTGTTTATACTCGGAGTCGGAAATGGAGTGCATCACCGAGAAGATTATGGGAAAATGGGGAATTATGCCTCCTGAAAATGTTGATTTCCGTGAGATTTTATGACTGTGGGTGTTGCAATTGGAAAATGGTGCCACTGTTATACGTAATTTTTTTTTTTTAAATATGGGTAAGACAAGTCGTTTCCACAATCCGTTTCTATTTTATAACAGCAATCTCCGAAGTCTGCACATTCTCGTGACAAAGACCGCAATTCATTGTTTGTGAATTTTATATAATCTAAAAAAAAGGAGTCCATAGATTGACCCCTGTGGGACTCTGGATGACAAATATTCTAGTTTAGAAAAGAGCTTTTCCTTGTGTAAAACTGAAAGGTGTGTTTCGGTAAATGCCTATAGAGATACAGAAATATTGCCGTAGTAAGGCCGAGACAAATAGAGAGGTGGTAGGAACCCTGATTGGTAAAGGTCAAAGGGCAAAATCAACAACCAACAATCGCAGGATCTTCGCAGTTTTTTACAAATGAAGCTGGTCTTAGGATATAAGTGTTTTTGTATAAGACACAGCCGGTCACCCTTTTTGAAAAAAAAACCTTAATCTAATCTACATATTTTAATTTGTCAATTTCAATCTATTTGAACCCTTATTGAATAACAGTTTACTAGATAGATCGCTTTGCTCCTTGGATTTTTGAGATATTCTAATTTATGATATATTATAAATTATTAATGTTGTAGAAAAATGAAAAAAGAATACGAACGAAATCTTCAAATACAGAATCTTAAAATGACAAAATCCCGAGAAATTCACTAATCTCGAATTTCAAAAAAGAAGAAAAATTTTGGAAAAATTAAAATTCTCAAGGATCAAGGATGCTTCCTTTTACAAAATTAATTTTTAATTATAAACCTGTGTTTCCTATCAAAATTACTTCTTCCGTGAATTTTAGGACACCCTTTATATTATTATTTTTTCCACACTGTTGACTCTCTGGATCTTAGATCTTGTTGTGAAGTTCTCTCCTCCTTCTAATGGTAGTTTCCTCGAGAGCTACTATGATACTATTATTTTCTGAGAACATAACTTCTTAAAATTCAAGCACAACCTTAAGTGTAGAAATCTGCGACATTGTAAGTGAAAAAATGTATAACCGATTAAGATTTTTATGTTAAGTGGATTGTGTGGCAATTTTCTGATTTTTTGTTTACTTCTCGACGTGCTTCCCCAAGTCTGTAATTAAACCTTGCACTACAGTAATTGTAAGATTAATCTCTATGATACAGCAGAAATAATTGCAGTTTTCTTTAGAAGAAATTGACTTCAATTCTATATTTTAATAAACTTTTTTTCTATCTGAAGACAAGATAAACAAAAATTTAGGGTTCTTACTTTTCGCTTTGCCGTATGTTACTCCCACTCTCTAGCAGATGTTATTCTAAACTCTTAACTAAATAATTATTTACAGCACGTTTAAATTTCATAAAATCAGTTAAAATTTCCATTCACCTCACGCGGAACATCAGATACAGTTTCAATGCCATTCGTTCGTTTTCTTCCTTATGGGCTCGGCCCGGCTGATCTTTATATCCAACTATACATAAAATAAACTTCTTAATCTTCCCTTCATCTCCACCATCAATTTGTAATGGCAGCAGCACACGTAATATAACTATACTACTTGCGTACGATATGGCCAGATTTAATGATGTAAATTATCGCGCCATTAAGTCGTTGGAAAAAAAAATCAGATTAAATTATTCTTTTCATGTCGTTTTCATCCCCACAGGTGAAAAACAATTATGGAATGCTGGGCTGGATAATTAATTTGCTGCGGAGTAATTTTAGTTTTATGTGGGTGATTCTGACTGAGATTTTAATATAAATTTGTAAGTAAAATGGCTCGTGCGCAAAAGGTGTAAATAATTCATTTATGGGTCGTTACCTGTCGTAGTTGAATTAGAAACGATTGTGATGATTGTGGTGATTATCATGGAAATGTGGTTGTCGCTCTAAATTGTAAATAATTCGGTTTACATAGATTTTTTTTCACTCAAACAAATTTTCACAAATTCTAATAATGCTCAAAACTAGCACGAATTGATGGTAAGATATCATCAAAACGATCGACAAAGATTTAGCTCCATTGCAGAGTTGTTGTGATACTTCAACGAAACGGAATAGGAATCAAAATCTGTGCATGATACTTTACCGGAATAATATAACCTCGATCCTAGCCTAGGATTCTCCAATGACCCCAAGCAATCTGTACAGATACCCAAAACGTTTGAGAGCATCTAAAAGAAACTCATTAAAGACCATGTTTTAAAGCTTTTAAGCTTTCTCCTTCTCGTGGTAAGTAAACATAGAGAAATATAATAGAAATGCTTCTTCAGTTATAATACAGAAGTAGGTAGCTACTACTAATATACTCCATAAAGCGTTGCAAATTATTGAACATATTGCATAAGTTTACTGGCTTCTAGCGTCTCATCTTTTTGTAGGTGGTTGAAATCAGACGCAAAACTAGTCTCCTCCAACTGATTTGGAGCTATCTATCCACAGACAGACTCCACCCTTCTTCTCCAGCAATTCCAACCTGAATTCTTCGATTGGTCTTTTGTATGTATGTATCAGGTAGCATCGATCTGTGGAGAATTAGCTGTGAAAACTGATCCTGCCGTATGCATCCGCCGATCACCCAATTTCGCCATTGATTCATAGTCGTGGCAACTTTCATTGTGTCTCCTTTATTGTGGATATGAAGAGAAGGTATATTCAGTAGCACACATAGTGACCGATATGGTGATATTAATAATTAGTAACCTTCTTTGCAGATTCGATAAGATAAAAAAAGCATTTCTGATATGAGGGACGTACCCGAGTGATCTATTTCGATTGTTCTCACAAAGGTTTTCTTGCATTGTTCAAAAATGTTTCGGTCAATCTTTGCGGCAATCTTTTTTTCTAGAGATGTTAGATTCAGGATTATCAATTCATCAATCTTTCTATAGATATATAACTTTCATAAGATATCTCTATCATAAGTTCTTGGTGCTTGTTTCCTTGACGCTCGCTCTACTTTTGTGTAATACTGATATGGTGTGGTCTATGGTTTTCTCGCTAATTGATAAAAGTGAGACTACTCAGATAAGCTTTATTAGAGCCAAAATTATGATCTCAAGTGGGAAGTAGCTATATTGATAGTCATTTACATATTGCGTAAAAAATTGTGGAAAAAATACCAACAGAAGTAACTAAAAGGTATTCAAATTTGAGCAGATTTCAAGATACAACACCCACATCATTGCGTGCATTTTTAAAAAGGTGTATGACGTCAAATACAAGCCAGAAACTTTCCTTGTACTCTTGTTATATCACTTACCACTAGAAAGACATGCGATCGTACTGAATTAATTATTTTTCACACCAAAGTGTGAATCATTCTTGTAAACGGCGTAATTTTCATCTTGTGGCGAATTCTGCAAGCCACTGTAGAAAATGTTAAAACAATTATCGCACCGGCAAGGCGATTAAACGAAAACAAAAAAAAATTGTCTCTGAAGTTTTCTTTTTTCACCTACAACAAGAACACTTTGCTGGTTGAAAGCTTTTTACTATCAGTTTGGTTGTTTCTTTACTGTTCTTGTTTTCTTCGTTTTGTCCGTGATACTCGGTTTTTTTCCTTAACATTGAACACGTTTTCTCATATTGTGTTACGCCTCACGCCTTATTGACTGCCACTTTGACGCTTTACTCCCGGCGATTTTTTTAAATATTGTAACTTTTGGTAAGCGAAGCTTAGTCGCGTTACCTACCAAGCAGCAGAGTAGTTCGATCTGAATTTTGAGCTTAAGTTCGAATGAATTCGTTTCGTAAAAGAAGTTACGTTTCTTGAGACGTTTGAAAAGTTCTTTTACCGGCTTTAGGTGCACTTGTCTTTAAGTAAATAAAATAAGAATTGCATGGGGAAAAACTGTGAAGATTTGTTAAAGAAAATGTGCTACAGTGAAGCTTTTGCGATTTTTTAACTGATTTTTTGTTTTTCTGAATGAGTCGATAAATTTATCAAACAGTGCCGAAGAAATTTGAGAAGTGTAACTTGTTCCATCAAAGTCTTAAAAATGTCTTGCGGTTTTCTGTTTGAGCATATAGTAACTTCATTGATAAGGTTAAAAAAATCTGATCCAAATAACAATAGTGTCCCAGAAAGTGGTCACAAACCAAAACCAAAGAAGTAGAATATCAAGGACTTCGTGTAAAGTGTAGTGAAAAGACTGAGGGACCATTTTGGCAAGACTGACAGAAATTCTAGTGTTAAGGATCCCATAGTATTTGTTAGTTGTTGTTGTTGTTTTTTTACATCATCATGTTTCAGAAGTACATTTCGAAAATTTCCAACACCATTGGAACTGTGCATTATATGCATAAAAAATCCAAAGAACGTAATGATAGAAATATTAACCGTAGGAGTTCATCTCGTGGTGTGAACGAAGAAATGATGATAAACATCTCAACAGCAACACCACTTCTGGTCCTACCAACAACTCAGATTATCATCTCAACTGCAATCGCTGAATTGAGGAGGACTCTGCTGTTCTATCCGTTAGTAAAATGATAAGAAATTTAATTTTTCAATAAAACCTTTTTATGTACACTTTTGTTCTTTCTCTATTTCCTTTTCACTAATTTTTATAACTAATTTTCCTATAATTGTTTTTTTTTTAACAAATTACTAACTGATGGTGCTATTTGATGATATTTTCAGTTTTCTTTCGATGATAATTCAAAGGAAAAAAGATATTTATGGTGACCTTTTTATTGACTTTCAAAAGTTGACTTATATCTACAACTTATATTATTGGTCTTAACTGTGGCACGGCAAGTAAATATTAAAGTGTTTCTGCAAAATTTTAAATGTGCAATAAAATCGCCCACTACAACATATTCTCCTCGAGTACTACGATTATGGCAATCTTATGATTTTAAGATTACTTTGGAACCTTGAATTGCGGGTACTTGTGGAAACAAAACACTTGAAATTTCTTTATAAGTTTCGCTTATTTGATTTCATGTGCTTAAATGTGTCAATAACTAATGTAAAGATAATTATCGAAGGACATTTTTAATTTAGAAAGTAGATCTCTGTTGTTTACACCATGTTTAATCAGAAGATCCTTCAATTCCCAATGTGATTCTAAAGTGGCCAACAAGATTAATTACTTCTGTTAAAACGTATCTACCTAAATCAGGGAGAAAATACAGACAGTGTTCAAAAGGTGGATTAATTATTTCTAATTCTTTATCATATGACGAAGTGGTATTGAATGGTACATTAACCTATAGCACGTGCGAAAAAAAGCAATCATATGTGCACAAAAAAATGAGAAGACGTTGACCCAAGCATAGAATGAAATTGCATATATCGAACTGGTATTGAAAGTTCTTTGTAATACGAGAAAATGAATATTTAATGTCTAAATCACATAACGTATTAGGTGGGATCGCATCGTTTTAATTATTTTTACTTTTTGTAATTTTTACATGCTCAATTCCGAAAAGATACAAATAGGGAAGTAAATAGGTATTATTAAAGGCATCTGCATCTTTTAATCCTTTGTAAGCTATGGAATTGCTTTGGAAGTGGTTTAACCATTTCCAGATTTAATAAAAATGAAGCAGTTACTTCTCTCTTTTTCTTTTCTACTTCTTCTTCTACCTTTATAAATGAATAGATAAATAAGGTGAATTAGTCTTATTCATAAGTTACGAAAGAATTTTGTGCCATCACCAGTCCTTAGTAACTCTTAATCAAAACTCATCACACCTTCTGATTCGATTCGTTTATCAATTCAAATGATTGACATGTGATCATGTGTTGATAACAGTTTCTTCACAAATTTAGTGGAAAATAAAATTCACATTTTCACTTTTATCACAAAGAAAATAGCATTAAATGGCGAATGAGGTCTTTGACGTGATACATTAAAAAAACAACAAAAACTATATGTTCTATTTGTCCTCTTTCAATATTGATTTATTGCTGATAAAGAACTGCAATTTACAGTGATAACTATATCAGAAAGATTCCTTGGAAAGAGATATTTAATCTTTCATAACTTTTGTCGCATAGAAATATTTTATTAATGTATAAATCTACTAGAAATAAATCTCAAATTTTGACATCATTAATTGTTAAAATACTATCAGTAACAGTATTTCTTCACGTTGAAACTATCATGTGAAATGCTATCTAAACGAAATCCATCAACGGGTGAATGACACTCAAAGCAAAAATCAACATGTACGTGCCGAAACAATTTGCACCTGATTATTACAAAAACAAAGAGCTCCAGTTTGCCAAAGAAATAAGCAATTTATTTCCTCAATTTTGTCCAATAATTTCGTAATATTGACAATACAATTTCAAAATCATGTGCCTAACGAGATTAGCATAATCAGAAATTGTTATCTGCTGCACCTACTGATTAAAAATTAATCAGACAATCTTTTCAATCATTCATTTCAGGTTTTTAGCCCCAATCAATGATTGACATACGGATTTCGTATTGATTAAGTGATAATGGTTGTCCCGCAATGTCACATGTTCATAAACTGAAGGCTTGTACTTTTTTTGAAAAACAATAAAATTATCAAAGATAAATGTTCTTCAATTGCCCTCTAACATGTCCTCTAGCAGGTTACTAAAAATATTCAATTTTGACCTGAACATTTTTTTTTGTCTTTTGCTGGAAAAGCTTACTAAACATTTAAAATTGTAAACACTACAGGAAATAAAATAAACACGAATACTGTAAGTGTGAATAAATGATAATTGTCAAGAATTTTTCTGACTGGGAATGATTGTGTGATGAATGTAACACGCAAATTTTTACAATTAGTGGTCATCTCAAAATTTGAAGTTATTATGGTGGAGATTATTACGTCGTAATTTTCATTAAAACTAGTTTTTGTCACGTTCAATTAAATCAATTTACCTCTCTTCTTAGTTAAGGGGATTCATCTAAGTACCACGCATAAGCCTCCATTTGATCACATTTCACTGTCATTATGTAAAACGCTCTCAAATCAAAGTATTGACCTTTACTACTACTTATAACTCCGTTAATGCATAAATTAAGTGGTAACCTTGATCAAAGTGATAATCAACAAATGCGATGTGGAGAGTATTCTAAATATAAACACAACGAATTAAACTTCTTATTGATTATTGATACGGAGGGCTGGCCGGCGCGAAAGGACGCATCTCAAACTTAGGAGGATGAATGCGTTCAGGGCTCTCCATGGTCTGTTCGGTCTGTCCCTAGCAGTGGCCAAAATAGAAATAGTCATCCTCACGAAGAGGACAATCGGTACAGTCCTGCTCTTGGAGGTGGACGGGAGCGAATATTGACAAAGCCAGCAGCCAAGTACCTGAGGGTGGTCATTGATTCTACTAAGTTCACGTTCGAGATACAAAATCGAGTCGGGTGCGACATAGTCTTGATTGCTGCTAGACTGCCTTCACGAATTGAATCGTGGCTTGGCAGACAAGACAATATAATGAACTATTATCTCACGCAGTTCCTAACTGAATCCGGATACTTCTGGCACTACTTCTAAAAGATTAATAAGGTCGACTCTCCAGAGTGCGCGTATTGCGGAGATGGACTCGGAGCCGAGTTGCTTATCACCAAACAGCATAGTAGGGCTTATGCTAGAGGGCGAGAGTCGCGGGGAACTATTGACAAGGTTCGTACAGGATACCCTCTGTATAAAAAACCATAAGTCCAGAAAAGAAGTACTCCAGCGGCGTTCAAACTAATTTTATCGTCGCGTACCGGGAAGTAATCGATACTCAAAAATTCCACAAAGTTATGCTTAGTCAAACTGAAATCTCCTTCTTATTGCGGCTAGAATTTCAACAATCTCAAGAATCGGATATTCTAAACTATCAATTAACGAGAAGCATTCCTAGTCACCCCTATAAATTTTACTCAAATTCGTAAGACGTCCTACTCTTGAAATTTATTGTTTTCTAATGTTAATATATGTACCAAGATTTGTAAAGCTCTACTTGTTTTGATATAATTCATTACGTGTTCTCATTTAGTACTCTTCAGAATCCGATTTGGTAGAAACCTTCTTTGAATTTTTATTGTTTTATTATTCAAATGTGCCTGGATCTAATTCCTTCATGAAAACACACTGAGAATCACCATTTGCAACATATTTTCAAAAACAATTCACGAATCAATAAATTCACTTTTAGGAATTAAGACAAAAATTCTATAGTTCATCAGTGCTTTAACCTGTGCGAAAAGTTTTCATTATGTGACTTTTTCCAATGACGTAAAAGGCCACCGCAAATTTACGCGTACGGAATTTTAATTGATTTCATTAAGAATGAACGTGATAAGCGACAGGTATCCCGGAAACAAGAACAATAACACTAACGACAAACAATACCCAATCTAGCTTATCTATAGCAATGAGGGAGTCCCTTATTATGAAATGAGGGAAATAGATTCCTTTACATTGGCATGGCCATCAAACGTTCAAACACGAAAGCATAAAGCAAGGTGAGGTGGAATGAATTAAAGTTTCGAAAAAGCGATATTGTTGCATCTTGATAGCTTCGGTGTAATTGAAGGAATCCGGGTCCGGGTGGAGAAGGCCAATGAATATTCCAGTAATGTCGACACCGTGCAGAATTTATTGATCGCAATGTAATATTAATTACACATAGTTTTAAATTAATTGAATATTTATGGTATGTGGATTTTCTTTGCAGCAACAAAGTTAAGAAGTTTTCCACTTATTGGCGCATTCCAGTAAATTGTACGCCAAATTGTGCTGTACTTAATTAATTTATGAATGTGACAAAACCACGAGCACAGAGTTAATTACAATACGACGGCATCTTAGAATTTCCGTCAGCATTTTTGGTAGTTGTTAACTTTTTCTAAGAAATATAAATGAAGGACAATTATACTTACGCTAATTGAAGCTTTTAACACATTTTCAAATTATTCAAATTATGCTGCAAGGAATATCACATCCAACGCCTACCTCATTTGTTTACATAAACATTTCTAGATTTTAAATTGCGCACATTCTCAGTAGGCGTAGTTATAACAAAAAACAAAAAAAAATAAAAATACAAATCAGATGTTTAAAAATGAGAAAAACAATTAAAAAAATACGAGAGCAGAATTTGGAAAAATCAAGGCTAACGATGTTGGAAATACTCCGTGAATTTTACTACATTTAGCGTATACGGACGGAACTGAATAAAAATGTATAGATTTATTTATGTAGAATCAAAATATGAGCAGCAGCATTATCCCATTGAAATATAAAAAACAACATCCAGAAATTCAGACAGAACTTGTGAAGGTGGTACTATACCCCCCTCTAGACTAGACAATCCAATTTTATTCGCCTTATTACATGAATATACATAATTTTCCACGAAAAATTCGTAAATTCCGTGCTATTATCATTTTTTTATGTTATAAAATCAGCATGCTTGACCCACACCTATGGCCGAGCAAACTGAGGAGCTGTAGATTTTCTCCTCTGTTAGCGTGGGTTCAAATCCTGTACAGCGTGCGACGATATATCTGGATACCAGTGGTTGAGGCAATTCTGTGCTGACAAGAATTGTTCTTGTAAAGCCATGTTGCACAGTAACAATTGTGGCTCACTTTTGCAACATTTGTCAGGTTAAAATTTCTTAATCTCCTCTTCCCTAATTTCCCTCGGAAGTTCAGAAGCTTCAAACGGAGTTCCTAAATGAGGCTCGGCTTATTGCATCTATTTTTGTCCATTACTATTCGGTCGCCTTCCGGTTCATTAGAGTGCAGGTTCAGTGAATATCTTTTGATTTGGGTTCAGTGAAGGATAAGGATATTGCGGTGGTTTAAGCACATCCTCAAGGGAGTTTAGAATGGCTTCTGCTTTTCTGTAAATAGCGCAATAGCAATAGTGGTCAAAATTTAGAAAAATTCAGACACTGTTCAACCTACAATTGTAAAAAGCAATTAATAAAAAGTAAATGAAAATATTTACCTCTTTGGTTCAATCCCCCGATGCACGACCATCCTTCAAGTGAACCTGCAAGGAAATCGGATTAGTTTCTTGAAATTTGATGTTTTGTTGGGCATTTTGTAAAGGGATTTGTTCGCCCAAAACAAACCCCTGAAATGTATTAAATACATATTTATGCAACCTCAACATTATGAGGGAGCATAATACTATGGAATTCTGCAAGAAAACAAGGGAACAATGCGGAAATCCCGTGAATATTCCCTTGGTTGCAGAATGTAAACAAAACTTCCCGGCACCGTGAAGACGTACAATTTTTAACAATGAGT
>QYTT01080816.1:0-11626 GCA_006980735.1 Dasypogon diadema | reverse complement strand
AGAGATTTCGGTATGTTGTGGTTCATAAAGAGGTTTACGTAAAATATTGCCTACCCCAAAAATTGTAAATGGAAACTTTCATCATATGAAACAAAAACTGTAGTCCTACAGAAATTACATATTCAGAATTTTATCACAAATCTTGAATAGCATTAATGAACGTAAATCTAAACGAGGTGAAATTTAAAAAATTTATGTGACTTAGTCCAGAATAACGGTAATATTTCACACGTGAGTGGGATTAAATTTTAGGTAACCGCTGGCATTGAAAAAAGTTAGCATATCATGACATCTTATTAGGATTCACCTTAATAGCTGAGTAACAACGGAGCATGATACCATCAATGGTGACGCCAACTATTTGAAAATTTGTTAATGGAACAGGTAAAAGGTGATATAAAACCAATAACTATTTGTACCCAGATGTTCATGAAAAACAATACCCTCGTGCTATTAATTAGCCCGTCTTGAGTCTTGCAATTTGCTAAATTATGATCAGTGAAACGTTGACACTTCTAGAGCAATAGAGATGTATTTCTTCATATCTGTGGTTATATAATTCGAGAAGTGATCGAACGAGGCCAATCTAACTTCCATGTGAGGTAACTTTTCAGAGCCATCAACAACAAACAACAGTAAATTAATTTGGGATCAAAATTCGAAGAAAGTTCAAGGTTATAACCAAACCCAAAACGCAAGAGATCGCTTAGTGGTTTTTGCTACTCTTAGTAAGGTTTTTGTTGCCTGTTAAGAAGCAAATGCATTTGTAACATGCGATTCGAAATCAATTAAAAAGTCATAATATTATTTGAGCAATCCACTCTACTGTGGTATTGTAATGGAAAGATCATGGCCCGCATGTAGTTTTTACTCGCATTTTTAGTGGGTGAAAGTAAATAAATCGAAATTGGGTCGAAAATTGAGAACTCAATTTTGGCAGACTGCCTACAGCGTTTCTAATGTTGCTTTTTGTTTATTCGACTTTTGTAACAAAGGCAGTAAGCTACAGAGGTAGATTCATTTACATTACAGTGATTTACATACAAGATAACTAGCTTATTTAACTATTTTCAGTTTATTGGGAACGTATACGTATGTATGCATTTTTACAGAATCTTAAATCTTCGGATGCTGTGCATTGTAAAATTGATGGAATTTAATCCTTATCGAATGTATGCATTTATCATACTAGTTTTTTAATGTTAATCTTTTTTTAAACTTCGTGTTTACGGTAGAGAAATTGTGCTAGAACTCTACCAAAAACAAAATCACTTGATAGAGCTCTACACGCAACATTCCAGTAGGAAATCGAGCCATTGATGAGCAGGTAATGAACAGTTTCATCGAAGTAATATAAGATGCTAGTATCAATGACATGGTAATGCAAACGGTAAGATAACAGAACATGTTAATGACAGGGTAATGCAAAAGGTATTGTATCAGATAAATTTGCATTTTCCCGTTCATTCGTGTTTTTTTCTTCACTTTGAGCGATAGCTCTCGGATGGTTGTCAGAACAAAGGAACAAAAAAGATAAACAATAAAAGCTGAATATTTAAATTGAATGTTTCTTTTGTCCTTACGTTTTCTGCAATGAATCAATGAAATAATAATGCACCAAAAAGTATTTCATTAGTGTTGCTAAAATGTGGTAGTATACATATATTCATTACTTCATTAATGAAGTAATCAATTATATTTCCCAATTACGCATAATTTCTCTACCAAGTAAGTGGGTAGATGAGTTTTTAGTAGAGTTCTACGAAGTGCTCTACGGAATGTTTATGTGTTCTATCAGATTTTTTTTTAATTTTAGTGGAACTTCGATTTTGGAAAAAGGTCACTCCATTAATCCAAAAGGTGGACAAAACTATGAAGAAATTTTGCAAAGAAGTGAATTTTTACACACAGTTTATTCAAACGCAACACGTTTTGGAATGAATGGTCAAATTGCATTTGCCAAAGTAACGAAATCCTCAAACTGCCATTTTCTTTTTGTTTTGTAGAGATCATCACACAGAGCAAAGTAACTCTCTTCCTAATTTCACCAATCACTCGCCTGCGACTAGTAATTAGTAATAGTAATTTAGTAATTAATTGTAACCAGTTTTCTTTTAACTCTGCTTATTAAATCGTTTTATATTATATCTTCGGTGTTTCAATATTAATCCAACTTAGCGCAGTTTCAAAATTCAGAACATCATCATAAGGGTTAGGAAGAAGGTCTTAGTATCTACAGAAATATAATTAGAAAGGCAATTACTTACATGTTTCACAAGAATTATTAATCTTAACTTGGATTTATGAGACAGGGTAAGCCACAAAGCATATTAACAGAGAAACAGCAATGCTGTAACAACCCACTCTTTAGTAATAATAACAATCCATAAAACGAAAGCACTACATAAGAGTTGTGTACATAATCTCCTCAATAGTATTGCGTTTTTCTCACACGTTTATGGGACAGTATTAATAAAGGTTAAATATTGAATGCATTTTCATTATGGTAAATGAACATCACATAATGAACACGAAGAAAAAACTTCCACTAAATGCGTTTTGTGCAACAGTCAAGTGAAGATGAGACCTACTTTGCTCACAAACCCGTAATACTACTAACATTTTGTCGGAACTTTAAAAATCGCCAGAATTCTCTTGCCACAAAGTCGTCTATAATTGAGACTTTCCTCCATTTGCCTCATTCATATTTAAGAGTTGTCAATAGTATTTTGGTTTGAGGTCTATGCACTGCGAGTATGACCAATAATAAGTGGTAATTCAGTCTTGTAGTCGCCATGCACTTTTCATGCTTGGGATAATTTGTATTTGCGTGTACGACACTTATATGATGAAATTTCCAATGCCTTGATGCCTCAGATGCCTTGACCTTTATGTAAAAAATTTAATTCATTTTCTGTAGATTTATGCAATTTGTGATGAACCCGATGACATTATTATCTTTATTATTAAAAAGGTAAAAAGTGGATTTACGCCAGTTATTTAAAACCCAGTTAACTGAAGAATAAACGCGTGCCGAACATGTTTACAGTAGCCGTGAAGCAAGACCTGGACGAGGTGGAGAAGCAGAAAAAGTCTCGAACCATAAAAAAGATGTTCGTTTTTACTGATTGCCCAAGAAAATTGTTTCTTCTTTTCCGTATTCTCGATATTTTAACTATTCCTCATCCACATGTTTGTAGCACATTTAATTTCCTTCTTTACGTGAAAAAAGTTACTTCCGATGAGATAAATGAGCTCTGCTTTATACTTATAGAAGATATCTAATTACTTTGACCCTAACAAATTGACTAATTATATCTTGGCAATCTTTTTTTCCCCAAATCAATTATATGTACACTTTACAACCTTTTACATCTTTCAAACCTTACCGGGTACCAACCCAATAGTTAGCTTGATTTAAAATTACTCTCGTTAACCTGCACTGCCGTTTTTATCTCAAAGATAAGATGCTTTGAATAAATTATTGTATAACCTTCTGTTTTTTGGCTCAATCTGTCAAGATACACTGGTCTCAGATAAATTTAGGAAAGAATTACCGTGAAAGTGCAGAGAACAGAAACATGAGGTCAGCAATAACTAACCTTGGACAATTTTGTGGAACATGAAATACCTGAAATATGAAAAATAAGAAGTGCACCAACCCACTGAATCAAAAGACGCCAATTAGACCCCGACGGTTTCAGATGGCTGAAAAGTGTTACGTCAAGACGTAAACAAACCACTCCGTCCAGTATCATCAATAGCTTGAATTAAAAGAAATATAATAAATCAATCGAAAGTGTATTCAAGCTAAGACCTCTTGGGAAGTTCAAGCCGGTCCACAAAGTGATTGTTATTCATGAGACTGATAATTGGCCTGCGCCTTTTGAACTGGCGATAGAAAATTGTATAAAGCCCACCATTTGGGCAACTTCCGCTCACTTCACGGTGATCCAACAGTAAACTGAATGAAAGAAAAAGATGTGACCACAGACAGACAGCACGAGCTTTTAGCAATAACTGAAGATTAATCATTTTATAAGGCGAGCTTGTTTTATTTAAAGGAGATCTTCACGACGGCGGAGAGATTACTTTGTAGCATTCTCTTTACCTCGACTGTAACCTTTTGGCACATATCTGTGTTCTCATCAAATTTTTTAAAGACATCAGATCCACGGTGGCTAGCGACACCGAGTATATAAAAGCACTTCTTGTTTAATAGTCAGTGTCCACATTAAGTTCGTTCGTTCTTTCAAAAAGACATGGTGAAGACGTCGTGTATAGTGCCACTCCTAGGAGTAAGTGTTCTGTTCATTAGTTGTACCGAAACACATCCGGTCGTTGACCAGAGAGCAATAGATATCTTATTCCGACCGGGTAAACTACTTTCTGGCATTGTTAGAATGTTTTCCACTTATTTGTGATTTCTTTAGACAACAATACAATTAAGGCCTTCCAAAACTTCTTGCGAGGACCTATCTTTGGAATCTTTAATGGCGGTGGTCCATGGGCTAAATACACTAGATTTAATGCACTCAAAACAGCGGTTATGAATAACAATGCCAGTGCCAGTGATCTTCCAAATCGACCAGGGTTGATATCTTCATTGGGCTTCGGCAGTCTTTTTGGACTAGGTGGGCAAGGATCAGCTCCATCAGGTGTTTCAGCATTTGCAAATGTATTTTCCGCGGTAAGGAGTGGTGCTTCAGCGGATGACAGTGATGAAGACAGTGACGAAGATGAACAACCTATCAGCAGTACAACAACCACAACGACAACAACAACAACTACTACCACAACAACAACAACAACACCGAGCACTGTTATTGCATCTATTCCTGCTGACGATGATGAAAAAGAAGAAGATTCAGAAAACGACAGTAAGGAAGATATCACGGTTATCACAAGAATTGGGGAAGAAGAAATGAAGTCCATAAAAGAAAGTTCTGATAATGCAAGTGCAAGTGTCAGTATTCCCAGTGAAAGTAAAGAAAAGTCCGAAATGGAAATGAGTGCCATGAAAATGGAAAGTAAAGAGAGTGAAGGCACAACGGAAGCATTTATGACTGCTTCAAGGATTGGTGAAGATGACAGTGTAAAGAAAGTTCCAATTGCTCTTGATGTACGAGCTGATCTTACTTCATCTATTATTGAATCAGTTTTTGGCTCTTACGAGGAAGAAACTAAGGATGATGTTTCAGTTGACATGAGAGCTTCAATGCCCAACGAAGTGAAAATTCCAGAATCTCAAGGTGACTCAAAAATGAATGAAACTGGTGGTTATCAATACGAAAAGGCCGGTTCCGCTGGCCTCATTCATGAAAGTAAGGCACCCGCCATGAAAGGTGGCTATCAATATGAAAAACCTGATGCAGCTGATAGTAAGACATCCACCATGAAAGGTGGCTATCAATATGAAAAATCTGGTGCAGCTGATAGTAAGACATCCAACATGGAAGGTGGCTATCAATATGAAAAATCTGGTTCAGATGATGGTAAGACATCCACCATGAAAGGTGGCTACCAATACGAAAAATCTGGTTCAGCTGAATTTAATGTTAGAGGCAGTTTTGATGCAGACCCTGATGATGATGACGAGAATGCGGAAGACAATAATAAATTAAGAATTAGTCTTTCCGGAAGATCATTTGGCACAAAAACTGACGACGATGAAGATGAAAGTGAAAATGAGGTTGAAAAGAAACCTTCAAATGATAGTGGCCCTGACAATGAAAAAGATAAAGATCTCGAGAAGCGGAGACGTAACATTCCCGCCAATAATCAACCACACAACGTCCATGGATTTCAAATAGATCCACAGGAAATTAACAATTTGAGGTTTATACGGCAATTTGGTTTCCACAGGTAGTTCTAAATTAGCTTTGTGATAATAGGTGTTATTGAGTGTGTTTAATTTATGCGTCGTAAAGTGTTACTATTAATAAACTCTGTTTTATTTACATTTGTAATCACTTTTTTGCGTAAAACTCGTTGCTTCGTCAATAATAGATAGCTTATTCATACATATGTGAATCTTGCTGGCACCTGCCTGTGGGGATTTATCACATTCATCCAAACGTGATTTCCGAAGATAATTAGTTGGCTTTTTTATGGAAAAAAATAATCGCAGTGATAGAAAATTGTTTCAAAGGTTATTGCGGAGCATAACTTTATGTAAGATTATATAAAAACGAAGGGAACTTGTAATTGCTCTTTGTTAGATGTTTACCTTGCTGGAGTTGATTTTTTTTTCATCTTTTCAAGGCAATAAGTTTGAGTCATCCATTCATTCAAATGGATCTCTTTTTGTGAATCACAAATATTTAGGTTTTTCTGAAAATTTATTTACTATTATATTTTACTCTTTGCACTTCTTTTTAGTTTTCTCCCAATTCATTCATTTTATCTTCTTTTCTAATTGTATTTGAATGTTATGACTATTTTAGCACCGGAGGAGAGAGAAGGATTAGAACTGAAAATACATCCAAAAAATTACTTACATAACACCAGGAGAATTCGAAAGCTTAGGTGTCTGATTGTTAGTACAATAATTAATCAATAATGTTGCGCTTTTCTTTTACGATGCTCTCAACTTTTCCAGCCGTATCTTTATAAACAATAACTTCATCTTATTGTGTTTTTTCCAACCGACATAACAAAATCTTTCACAAACTAACCGCTTTTGTAACCGAGGCGGCTATAGTATATGCATCCAAGTGGGTCAATCTCCTATTTTATAAAACTCTCAACTACCAAAATCTTTCAAAGTTTTTTGAACTTCCTTGTCCTCGTCCTCATCGATCTTTTAAAGCCACCATCACCACTGCTTTTGTCGATCAGAAGGTGTCCGGGGTAAAGCTCCGCCCTGACCCACCAGCACGTTGTAAACGGAAATAGTTCTCTGAAATAATTTGGCTTGTCTGAATTCAGTATCTTATACATAAACAACAAAGCCCTTTTGTTTAGGTAACAAGCCAATGAAAAATCTCTTAACCGATTCAGGTAAGGTGCAAAATGGTCATATTTTCTTAAATCCTAGATTAATATCATACGATCGTTAAACGCTACCTCCAGCTTTCGGCAGATTTAGCTTCCAAAAATAATATATGGTAATAATAGTACTTTTAACAACTTTAATCGCATGTTGCGCGGCAAGATGTTAGCCGACAACCATAGCTTTCATAATCCACCATAAATTTTACTAATGATCATATTCAAATTATCACAGCATTTCATATTTTGTAAGGTCGTTCACTATCGAGTGTGTTGGCCTTTGCAGGACTCCCTCAGGAGTTCATTCTGAACCCACTGTTATTTAGTCTTTATATAAATGATCTTCTTGAGGTGGTTGCGGACTGTAAGACCCATCTGTATGCTCATGATGTGCACCCATATATGAATAGACCTACTGGACTTATAGAGGATTGTGTTGCTCGTATTAATCTTAATCTTAAAAGAATTACTAGATGGCATTCAAAGAATAATTTGCGGCTGAATCCTAGTAAGTCTGCAAGAGATGTGTGGATACTGTTAATCTGCCATCTGCTGTCGTTAATTCGACTGTCTTGCCTTATGTTAGTTCTCTGAAAAACCTCAGTGTCTCTCTTGACGGATTGATGAATTGTTACGAACATATTAACAGAACAGCTGTTAAAGTTTGTCACCAACATCTAGGCCTCTAAAATCTCTTACTTCATCCTATTTTATGAGCGGGATTTCATCGTCGGCGTTTAGAAGGCGCTTCTTTCAATTTAGATCTTCTTTCAAAATAGATTAAACATTTAAACCGACTTAAGTTGAATTAAATTATGATTAATGATTAGTAAACTTTCTCATTGCTTCTTGTTGCTCTTTGTAATAGATTTCTTCATATTTTTTTATATTTTATTGACCCATTTTAAATTTAATTTGTATGTCTCCTATAATTTCTGTTGCCGAGTTATTTGTACTGTTAAACGGCTATTAAGATCTTATTGTAAATAAACTGAAATCTCTCGAGTGCTTGCAAAGAATTCTCAGAAGAGTTCTCATCCTATTTAAGCCCAAAAAGTTATACGAATTATAAGTAAGCAAGCAACCACCAATGCGTCCCAATATGGGAGTCGCTCTACAAATGAAGACTATATTTTAAATAGGAAACTAATATAGTTATTTACAGCATCATATGGCCATCAAAACGATCCGAAAAAAATCCAACAGATGAATGTAACAGACCACGTTATAAATTACAGAAGACACCCTTACGGCAAGATCTATTAAAAAAAACAAGCTGGAACTCTGTAGAGTATGTCAAACAGCTATGCGCATCTACCGCAAAGAAAAGAGCAAATAGCTTTTAAATTAATGACACCAAATCCTTGCCTGAAACCACAGGAATTCTAAAATAAGATTTCTACTCATTGTCTAACATGAATCGGAACTAAAATGCGGAACCAATCACTAAAAGCAAAGGAGTCCTCAGTGAGTGGCCAGCAAAGTGCAAAGCAATTGTCGATTGAAATCTGAAATCAATCACTCAAAAATTACCGGGTACCAACCCAATAGTTAGCTAAATTCAAAACTACTAACCTGTGCTGCCGTTTTTATCTCGAAGATAAAATGTTTTGAATAAATTATTATATAACCTTCTGTTTTGTGGCTCAATCTGTATATTCAAATTGAGACCTATTGGGAAGTTCAAGTCGGTCTGCAAAGTGATTGTTATTCATAAGACTGATAACTGGGCTGCGAGTTTTGAATTGACAATAGATAATAGTATAAAGTCCAACTTTTGGTAACTTCCGCTCTCTTCACGGCGATCTGAAACTGCATGGAAGAAAACAATGCGACCACAGACAGACAGCATGAGCAAAAGCAATAGCTGAAGATTAATCATTTTAAAAGACGTGCTTTTTTCATTTAAAGAAGATCTTCACGACGACGGAGAGATTATTTTGTAGCAATCTCTTTACCTCGACTCTAACCTATTAACACAAATCTGTGATTTTTGTCGTGAAATTTTTTAACACGTTGAATGCCATGGAGGTCACCGGTGACCCCCATTTAAAAGCTCTCTCCCGACAAATGCATTTTAACACGTAATTCCCTCACGAAAGCTTTTATGCTAATTGTGGCATTGAACATGTTAAAGACATCAGATACACAGACACGGTGGCTAGTGACACTGAGTATATAAAGGCACTTCTTGTTTAATAGTCAGTGACCACATTAAATTTGTTCGTTCTTTCAAAAAGACATGGTGAAGACGTCGTGTATAGTGCCACTCTTGGGAGTGAGTGTTCTGTTCATTAGTTTTACCGTAACACATCCGGTCGTTGACCAGAGAGCAATAGATATTTTACTCCGACCGGGTAAACTACTTTCTAGGATTATTAGAATCTTTTTCACTTATTTGTGCTTTCTTTAGACAACAATACAATTAAGGCCTTCCAAAACTTCTTGCGAGGACCTATTTTTGGAATCTTTAATGGCGGTGGTCTATTGGCTAAACACACCAGCTTTAATGCACTTCAAACAGCAGTTATGAATAACAATGCCAGTGCCAGTGATCTTCCAAACCGACCAGGACTGATATCTTCACTTGGTTTTGGGGGACTTTTTGGACTTGGCGGATAAGGGTTAGCTCCATCTTCTGCTGCTTCTAAAGAGAAAAGAAGCCCACGTTTGATACTTCATAAGATCAATTCGAAAACATAAAGTAAAACTGTGCAGATTACGTCAAAAACTACGCGTATCTGCCGCTATAAAAAAATGGAAAATTGAAAATAGGATTAATGACACCAAATCTTTCCCTGAGGCCGCAGGAACTCTAAAACAAAACCTCTACTCGTTGCCTAACATCATTGGGAATAAAAATGTGGAATTAATTACTAAAAGCAGAGGAGTCCTCAGTGAGTGATCAGCTAGTGCAATTTGCGATTGACAACTCGCAATCTAAAATCAATCAGCCCACATATGATGAATTCATGTACTGTCCAAAGAAAGTTGGAAACGGGAAAATTTCAAAAGGTGAAAGGGGTCTCGAGAGAACTAATTAAAAGTGATGGTCCAGCACAGCACAGTGATACTCTGACTGGATAATAATATTGCACACAAAGTGGAGAACCTGAGGAAATACTAGTGAGATTTTAGGAATAGAATGCCCAATAATGATCCACATTGAAAATCACACCTTAAAAGAGTCCCAGATAAACAAAAGACTCAGAAAAGGTAATGCCCTATCTATACCTAGTTGTACTGTGTAATCTACCCCCAAACTTTGTACTATAGAAATAAAAGTTATCGTTGAGAATTTTATGCAATAAATCAAAGAAAGTCCTTCGATAGTCCTTTGATATCACTTTTATTATCATACTCAGCTTATAATATATATAGGTACGAACAAATCCAATCAAAAACGTACCCGACAACTTCTCGGAATTTAAATGTATGCAGTAGGGACACACTTCAAATCTTACCTACCAATGATATTTCTAAAGAGACGAAGTAAAAGGACTTCAGGATGCAATGGCACTATACCGCAAATCTCGAAAGGCCGAAAGGGTTCATTACATTCTACACGTACTAAATGTTCAAAAGTTCAGATAGGTGATAGGAGGCCACACTCACCCGGGAGAGTATGAGTATTTGATTGCGCGTTCGAGACACATGTTGGATGACTTCTGTCTTTTTCCTGCTCCTATTGCAAATAACGTTTTTCTTAAATATCTAATTTATTTTTTTTTCTATTTTTCATATTCATGAGACTCTTTGAAATTTGGAATTTGTGATATGTAAATTATGCTATTATTAGTATGGAAAAAATTAGTACTTTTTAATAAATAAAATCTTTTCGTAATTAAAAATGATAAAAAATAGAGTAGTAATATATATAAAACAAATTAACTGGGAATTTTTCATTTTTGCTACATAAACAATACCTTGAGCATAAGTTCTGCTTTTGGTATTTTAAGAATTATTAATCTCAACCTATTTATTTTTTAACAGCTGTAATATTAGTTATTCTTCTTTCTCCTGAACATATACTTTGTTACTAACAACATTTTTACTTTTTACCTTTTTACCTTTAAGAATTCAACGCATTTTCTACACCTGTTGATACAAATTGCTTAAAATATACTGAGTACCTTTGAAAAAGTATAATAAGAGTAGCATATCTTAGTACAAATTATTTACTATAATTTTTTTTAAATCCAAAGTAAACCACGACCATGGAAATCGGAAATACAAAAAAAAATTAGTGCAATTTCTATGTAAAGAGTTGAGCACTGAAGGTAACTGGAATTAGCCTAGTTTTACGCCACTAACGACGAAAATGTTCCATGTCAGGCAATGGAATAACTTCTCACAGTGTATACCTTTGGGCAAAGTGTATTAACTCCTTTTTTATTATCTATTCAAATAGTCAAAATTATTTTACACGAAATGTGAAATATGCCTACAGGATGCAGGTTGTAATACTAAAAAACTACATAATATCAAAATTCAGGAAATTGTAAAGCATCCATTAAATAATGTGATCATCACCTGCATCCACATTCACTAATATATTTATTATTCGAATTCCATATTATTTAACAAATAATTTTGAGTACTTTCAATTAAGCTAAAAGCAATGAATTGGTTG
>QYTT01080815.1:0-13351 GCA_006980735.1 Dasypogon diadema | reverse complement strand
CGGCGGGTTAGTCAGCAAACTCGGTGAGCGGTATCAGTTTAAGTTTACACATGTAAGTGCAGAATTCCAATGAACTCCTCGAAACATTCAGCGGATTCCACATAGGTTGATGATCGAGCATTAGAAGAAACATAAACAGTCATGATGTATAGATTTCTATGCAGAAACCATAAAGCAATGCACAGAAGCTCAAGACCATCAAATCATCAAGTGCACCGCGCCGTCGATTCGAGCGTATCCAAAGAAGTTCTTGTCGCCGTCATTTTCATGTAAGTCCTCCAGTCACTTAGATGACTATATGAAGGGAGTATCCCATACATACTTTCTTTTACCGGCGTTGTTAGGCAGGATATTTAAACAATTAATTTTGGGTTTGTAAAGATTAAGAAATTTGTAGTTTTAAAAGTATATATTTATAAAAACAGACTAATAAAATTTTTTTGTTCCACACACATAATTTTGTTAAAATTTGAACAGCCTAATTTTCACTAGCAAAGCCATACGAAGAAAAAACGTAGTATAAATATATTTTAAAGTATTTTCCTTTTTTTGGGTTTTCCTATTTTTTGGTTTGATAAAGGTATTAAAGTGGAAAATTATTATTTAATAGTTTATACTAATACAAAAAGTCAGCTCACATTATACAAAAGAAAACATTAATCAAATAAATTAAATTACTGACTGACTCTGAACACTATAAAATCTAACCTGTTTCTACCTTGTGCATATTAAAGTGCACTTCTTTATCTCACTGCAGTCTTCTCCCTGCACAAACGCTTTTAAAAGCCAGTGCCAGCAATCATCAACTCAACTAAATTGCCAAAAATTTTAATTCTAAAAGCGAAATTAAATTTCTTACGTATTACTCTCAATTTAGATTGTTTCCTTGGGAATGTGTTAAAAGCTTGTCCACTTGAGTGTCCTGATTGCTCCGTCTTAAACGAAGGTAGCCAGTACCAGTATTCACGAGTAATGCAAATTGGCATCCTTATCGCAGTAATTTGAACATTTTCCAAATTTTGTGTCTCTATTAAGTGCCATTTCTTCAACGCAATAAAAGTTTATTGTTATGCATTTTTCTCCTCCCTTTTAATCAGCCAATATCTCAGTTTGATTGATAGTTTATAATTAAGGACGACAAAATGAAACATTTGTAGCAAGTGCTTTGGCAGATAATGAATGACGCACAGCGTTTCTCTGAAGGTGGAAACGAGTAGGATCGTCCTCTAAAATTAGTTCCCCAACACACGCACAACACTTTCTAACCAAGTGGCGGTTGTCTTGCACATTGGCACTATTTTTAAACCATCTCCAAAATCTTTATTCTTCGAGAATTATTTAAATCGCCATTACAGCGTAATAGGTTTAGTACAGTCCCAAAAGTTTTGGCAGGCCTCACTATAATAAAGTTCGAAGCTAAGTGTCCAGTCCCGGCTAGGAAACTTTAACTGAGGAAATTGTAGACCAAAGTCATCCATGAATTCACTTCATACAGTTTTGCATATAATTTTAAAGTATCCCGTTTAAGTGAATACCCTGGCATTGTGCAGTGTGCGACAGAGCCCCATGGACAGACCCTTGACTTCATTTCAATTGTTCACAAGGAGCACTGAAGCATGACAGTCGTCTGACGGTGAATTTGCTCCAGTCCAAAGTTCGAATGTGCGCCAACACAACAAAGGATAAGCAGGAGCAGAGAATCAGCCGCATAAATCTAATTACATACGGCTCCTTGCCTCCTCCGACGCCATGGCTTTTTTGGAAGGTCGTGTTAATACTTGTGCAGGTCAGTTGTTGTCTTGTAATTCATGATCACTTTTGCTGTGATATAAGAACTCTGTTAATCGTTGAAATAAGGACATGCTGAGAACAGGCTCATAAACATTGTGACTCCAAAGGAAAGAGAATATGTCTCCTTATTTCTTTGCTGTTATAAATTTTAGTCCAAGCGCAAGAAAGTTTTTTTTTATGATTACTGTGGGTCGGTCACAAGACAATCCAATAATACTTTATCTTTCGGTCGAATCAGGAAGACTGGAAGAGGAATATGAGAAACACGAAGAATGAATTTTTTATAATTAACGAAATCTAGACCGGAGAGGAGAAAATGTCTTTTGCATTTAATGTCAAAAATTCTTTTTGATTAGAGAAATACTTTTACCCAAAAAAGTTTTGTTATACACGGAATCCGAATTCAGTCGACAACCAACACCATTTTTAGATAAACGTATAGTTTCCCAGTAGGAAATCGCGAAATTGATGAACACGGTAATGAATAATTTCATCGAAGAATAACAGAAGTCGCTAGCATCAATGACAATAACAGAAGCTACTGATGACAACGTAATGCAGAAGGTATGGTACTAGAGAACGTTAGGTTTTCTGGTTCATCGTGTTTGTTTCCTAATTTTGAACGAAAGTCCTCATATGCTTATGAGAGCAGAGAAACAAACTAGGACAGCAGTAAAAATTCAATTTTTAAATGAAACCTTATTTTTATCCTTTCATTTCCATCAATGAAGCATTGAAAGAATAATGTACCAAAATGTAATTAGTGAATTTCCAATGACATCCCTGTGTTAAAATTCATTGATGTTGGAAACATATAGTAGTGTACGTATGTTCATTACTTCATTAATGAAGTAATGAATACATTTCATACTGGATTACTCTCAAATAAGTATGTTTGTGTCAGTTTGAGGGTGCCCAGTAGAAAATGTAATGAATGCTGCATCTATTCAGTAACGCGTGATCGTAATAAGTATCTCTTAACCTTTGCAAGAAAACCTCACTTACTTTTACATTGAAATGTCATAGGCAGTAAAGTACAATGGTTACGTTCTGCGTTACCAGGCATGTATTATAGAAGTAATGAAGCGAAATTAATGCTGTCATTATTTGCCAGGCATGTGTTATAACAATAATTACCAGTTACTTGTACGTGTTGATCTTATTTTGTCTGGCGAGAGAAGGGAGGGGGGTCGAAAATAGACAAATTTGTACCGACGTTGTACTTGACTGGTCCCAGTAATCTAAAATACAAAAATTTACGCTCTATCGCATTAATGACTCATCACATAAAACAATACCGCATTTTCTAGCTAAATTGCCGTACCTACAAAGTCATGATTAACCATCTCCTCCTGCCGCATATTATATTTTGACTTGCAATACTTTGTGCATTACTTTGTAAGGAATATCTTCAAAAATTCATGCAATGTTATGAGAAACCCTTCACATTTTTTCTACTGGCTAACAACATCGGCAATGTAAAAATAAGAAAAGCAATTAAAAATTTGGAAGCAATCACTAGTCTTTTATAGATTCCTAAGAATATTTATTCACTTGGTGCAGACTTATATTCCGTTGGTAGATTGTTCTCCAACTTGGAAGCGTGAACAAACAATGAAAGCCCAGATTGAACGCATTTTTATTAAGGGATTAGGATGTTTCGGGTTCGTGTTGAATTTAAAAATCTAATTTTATTGGACTAGGACAAAGGGGCAGAGCCAAGTATTACTTTATGCGTGAATAAAACTTTACGAATATTCAGGTACTCACTTAAAGACATAACGAGTAGCTCATTGGAGTAAGGCGAGACATGGCCAAAGCATCGCAAGCGATAAACAAAAAGCTTTCGTGAGAGAATTCCGTGTTAAAATGCCTTCGGCATGAGAGAACTTTTCAAATGTCAGTCAACGTGTTAAAGGCCATCTTTAATTTATATCTTCTGGCAGCATCCGTGTCACTGTGTAAGCTATCACAGTAGGTAACGCTAAATTTTATAATGTTTTTGCGAACTTCAGTGGACCTCTGCAAGAAAGCCACAACTGCCTCAAAATACCAATTTTCGAGGTCAAAGCAAGAGAATCAAGGTCTTGTTTAAAATCACACGAAGATTTTTACTTTTTCTTCGAAAGGAATCACTGTGCGTTTAGAGTTAAACTCTTAAAGCATGACCATCGGTATAATGTTTTCAAAATCCCTATTAATATCGCAGATAATATCACGGATTTCATCCTTTGGTGCAGATTCAAATAATTGCACATCGTCAACGTATTTCATGCCACCACTCTTCAATCCGATCAAGGTGAGATCATTTATCTAGAGTTAGAAGAATAACGGTCCTAGAATGGAATGGAATACACCAGAAATCAATTTTATAGGGACAAAACAATCATTAGACACTTGAACACAATGATAGTGATCAGATAAACAATTTTCCACAATAATTAAGGAAGCCGAAGTGAATCCAAATTGGTCTCTTAGAAAGCAAAGTGCTATGATTTACTGTGTGCCTTTGTAAAACTGAGATCAATACTATTATGGACGTCATCAGAAACCTTCAACAAAGACGATGAGATAGAGATGAAGGAGGAGAGACCAAGTTATTACTTGAAACGAAACCAGTCTTTCGAAATCCTTTGATAAAAATGATAGGATACTAATTGGCTTGTAATCACGAATTCCGGAAGGACACTTATTTACATATTTCAATATTTGTTAACACATTATACGAAACAGAAATACATTTCAAAAATAGAAAAAAAACAAATAAAGATAGAACCTCTCATTATTGTACAATTAGCGTTTAACTAGCGAGTGGCGAGTTTGGCCAAATAGACTCTAAATAATATCCTCTGTCATTTTTCATAAATACATGACAATGGCTTTAGTTTAACTAACATTTAATTGAAAATCATTAGATACAGCCCAGATGGACATACCCTCTAATGTTCTCATGTAGAGCTGTACATCATCAACATAAATATGAGAGTTAACAGATCTCATTATTTCATGAATGTCATTCATATATACAGCAAAAAATAAGGGAGAAAGCACAGAACCTCGTGGAATACCACAAGACAGATCGCGACAGTCTAAGACCAACTCACTCACGTCCACCCTTTGACAACCATTAGCTACAACACTAGTTAGAGAACTTGATATAAAAATTACGGTCCTATTACTAAAGTGAAAATCATTTTGAAGCTTTCGTTTAAGTGTATCGTGATTAACAGTGCCAAATGCTTTTAAGAAATCAAAGCGTTGAGACCTTTATATAATTATCATCAATCGATTCCCTGCAATCATCCATGATGAGAGGCCGAAGATTCTGAAGATCAGAGATGTTATTGGGCTTGGACGTAGGTAAAACATTGCCCATTTTCCATGGGGAGGGAAAGCAGGAGGACATCAGGCAAGAGTTGTAAATATTCGCAATAGTTGATAAGATGATAATAAAGTTAAAAATTTTGATGGCAATTCGTTAATACCGACTGCGTTTGATTTTATAGATTTTAACGCCAGACAGATCTCATACTCACTCATACAGCGGAAATCGAAGCTCAAGTGAAATTGAGGTGGACGATGCGTTTTCGGATGACCCGGAACCAGTGGAACCATTGAATGGAGATACAAAGAAATCGAGAGTTACAGACACCATAATTTCGTAGATTTCTCCAAAGAATAGAAGATGGTAGTGATGTCGCAAAAAATTTAGATTTGGTGCGGAGAACTTCATAGTTAACCTTGTTACGGAAGGTTTTATAGCGATTGATTTCTCAACTTCTGCACTTCTAGTAACCTTCCACTTAGAGTGAGCTCTATTCCGAGAAGACATTAACCTTTTAATTTCCTTCGAGTACCATGGACAATTTTGTAATGTAGCTACCAGCTGATTGTGTCGAGTTATTTTTAACGCAATGCTGATTTTCGTAAGGGAAGGTAGTACATTTTAAAAAAAAAGAAGGTGCTAATATCTTTGAAGTTATTGAATTTTGAATAATTCCGGGGGTTAGTAACGATGTCTTCTATCGTTGAGTGTCGTTTAAATTGATATCCCTGAGATAATCTGCATAATAAACAGGAAATAAAAGAGAATATCGATTAAAAAGCTTCCTAATGAACTGCAGATAATTTCACAAAGTCCATTAAATATGTTCCTTTATCTATTCAAAACTGGTGAAGTGAAACGTAGCGTTATTGATACAGCAAAAATGAAATTTATTATTTCCATTTCCACCCAAGATTCCTTACACCCGCGAAATGTACCTGCAATTTGTTTGCTACCTTCAATGTCTATGAGCCGACGAGACAATGCTAATCCGTCTAGCAATGCGGCGGTCAATTTCAATTAAAACATTTTTTGAAAACGATATAAGCTCATGTAGGAAATTGCCCTTTTATTACTTATCCCTCATACTACACCATAGTGTAAAAGTCTGCAAATTGAAATTGCGCTAATTAAAATGCAATAAAAGGAGCACTTCCATTTAGACGTGCTGGTGTGGCGAGGAATTCCAGACGCTACAGACATAGGTACATAGGTAAAGATGCTCTTTCAACTTTATGATTCTTGTCAAGTAACACATTGAATTCTTCAGTGTGAATAATCGAAAAGCCTTTATGACTTGGCAGAATTCTCATGAATAAAATTTTCAGCTGGGATTTTGCTTCAGCAGCCATTAAAATTAGCTTCTAGGCGTTTAAGAGCGATTTATTGAAGAAGCACATTAGAATGGGCGTTGTAATTTAAGGTCTATAAATATTTCTGTACTGTACCGAAAAATCCATAGTCACGTTTTTAACAATTCTTTTTTTGCTTTTATTTTATATTGTTGCATTATACACATAGACAATTTTTAGTAAAATTATTTTTCGAGAAAACGCTATGATTATTTTGAATATAGTAAAGATGATATTATAGGTGAGGATCACAATAAGCAACTATGATAATGGTTAGATTATTATAATAAATATGTGTAGTCGTCTGATGCACATCTTTAATCTGTGCCTGACAACGTCGCAATTCCCTACGAAGTGGAAACGGGCTTTAGTAGTACCAGTGCGGAAGTCGAAGTCTCCCTCTCAAGCCAGTGATTTTCGTCCCATTAGTTTATTAAACTTCTTTGCTAAAACGCTTGGGAAAATTATGTACCTTCAAATCCTAGATCATATTGAAGGAAACAGAATATTGTCAATTTGGCAGTCTGGTTTTAGGTCTAAACATAGCTGCGAAACAGCTCCCTTGAGGGTTGTCTCTGATATTTAGGTATGAAGCTCTTGATGAAGACTATCTGGCAATATTAGTTACACTTGATTTTAGTAAGACATTTGACACTGTAGACTACCGGAAGTTGCTACTTAAGTTAAGCAATAACTTCGATTTCTTATCCAACCGTAGTCAAATTGTGAAGGTGCATAATTCTTTTTCATTACCATCCTCAGGTGTTCCTCAAGGATCAATCCTCGGTCCTCTCTTTTTCAGCCTATATATTAATGACTTGGTGCATGTAATCAGGAATGCATCCATTCACTTGTATGTCGATGATGCTCAGATATATCTCAGTAGGCCAATCGGTTTAGTTGAAGTTTGTGTATGCCGTATTAATGAGGATCTTCGGCAAATTTACGATTGGGCAGTCCCCAACAAACTGTCACTTAACCCTCAAAAATCTAATTGCTGAGCAATATATAGAAATGTTATCGAGCCTGGCGATATTCCGCCTGTCATTTTAAATAACAATATTTTTGAATATAAGGATTGTATTAAAAACTTGGGCATATCGCTCAACTTCAGACTCAGTTGCTGTAACTATATTAAGGATATGATGGGTAAAATTTATGGCGGTCTTCGTCAATTATGGATTAGCTCAAATTGTTTATCCGTTACACTTAGGAGGAAATTAGCCTTGGCTATCATTATCCCGCATTTTACTTTTGGCAGTCTCGTCTTTGGTAAGCTTGATTCCTTATGTCAAAGAAAGCTGATGGCATTTAATGATGTGGTTCGCTCTATTTACGAGCTTCCTCGCAGTGCGCATGTCTCTCCTTATGTTGTATCGCTTCTGGGCACCTCGATTGAGGTTTATCTTGAGAGGCGTAGACTAATTTTCTTGCACAAATATAAATGAAATCATAAATATAATGCATCGACGCAGGCGAGAGGCGAGAGCAGTAATATCTCGGGGGAACTAAACAAGATATCAATCCCACACGTATTCATACTGATTTTTGAACACCCCCTTCCCCTCCAGCTACTACATTTTATTGCACTATAGTGTATAAGTCACCTCCTCCTTCCATTTGAGATTCCACACGTACTGATATTTAATCTAGTTCTCAAGAGATCAGTATCCTTCCCTGTGAATTGCACATTATAACACCTTTCGCCCTGCAACTACCGAAAAACCATAAGAAAAATTTAACCCCTGGTTTACATTTACATTAGCAACTTATTACAAATTACTTCCCTTGGAGTACGAAAGACGAATGCTTACACATCCTTAAAGTTTCGGGTACTTGAGTACTCAGATAATAAAGTACAAAGTACCCAAGTACTCAAGTATTTGAGTACTCCCTACACCCTACTCACACTTGGTTCAAGAAGCAATGAGTACTCGAGTACTCAAACTCTAAGTACTCAAATACTCAATTACTCGAGTAGAGTTGCAAGCCCTTGAATTAAAGGTTTATTTGGCATTTCATTTTGTTATTGAAAAATTGTTGTTGGACGATTATAGAAACATCGCTTTAAAATAGTATAAAGATACCTTAAAATGTCGCCACTTTTTGTCAATAGACAGTGAAAAATTTGTTATTAATAAATTTTCAAATAAAAACCGAGAGAACCACTGGATGAAACCAAGGAAATCAGTATACAGAGTTCATCATTTTGTTTTGTTTTATTTGAGACTACTCCTGTTTAAGAAGCAGAATCTCTTACTATTTAGGAACTAGTGAAGGTAAAATGCGAACAAGACTAGATCTCAATACATCAAAGAAATCGAAAAGTCGCTTCACATACGAAATGTTATTTCTCACCTGAAAGTAAACGTGTTTCTCTAACAAAACATTAATACCATGTCTACATGGGGATGTTCATCAATAGCTTGTATTACTTTCTAAAAATCAACCAAGTTGATGTATAACTGCATTAGATCTATGTTCTCATCAACATTGATTACGGATGTGCCCATCTCTCTGTGGGTGTTTGTATGACTACGCATCGTAAAAGTCAGATTATGTGAATGTCCGGAGAAGACAAGTTTTATTGCACATAAATACGCGAATAATAATTTCCACCTTCTTTCGAACAGTAAGAGAATGAAATTTATGCAAACGGTTCAATTTGAACGCATAGATTTCTTTGATTATTGGATGCACAAATCACGGGAAAAAAGTCGTTATCAACACGGTTCTTCCTATCGCGAGATGCCGGTGTCGCCTCCAGCTTCGCGTGACAAAAATGTATTAAAGGCAAATTTCATCGGGCGATCTCAGATAGCCTGCAGAATACGGGCGAGTTTAGCATAGAAGGTTTCGATCTAGCAAGTATAGTTAAATGCTTCCCACACCTTCCCGAATGAAATATTTATAGCCACTGGAACCTAACCCGACGAACCAGTTGACCATTATCTTCATTTACCCAGGATGATATTTGCCCTCACTTTGCATGATGCAAACAGGAGTTCAGAAAGTAACTCGAAACCATCTCGCCAAGCAAAAGCTGCTGAAAGATTTATTATCGGACTACAATGAGAATTAATCATCGGAAGCAGTACGATTTCCATTCAGAAGATATCATCGCAAATCTATTTCAGGCACAGATAAGTTAAAGTTACTTCGATCCGATTTAATCTTGGCTATTTTCTAAAATTGGCTTGAACTTGGCCATTCGCATGCATTTCGAAATGCAGGGCATTTTGTTGCAGAGATAAAAATATTTAGAAAAAATGGCAAAAAGGAGTTCCTGTAAAACAAGATTCATTTTTGTGCATTCTGTGACTACAAAAAAGTATTCCGAGTTTCAATGAATTGCGAGACTTAATTTTGACTATTGGACAAACACCATATAATTAATTTTACCATACAAATGCAATTGCAATATTTGTCAGGAAGCAGATGAATTCATTTGCGACTATGACGCTTAACTAGGCTGAAACCAGGTCCTCTCATAAATGGTAATCACTACGGACCAAAAGTGAATTGTATTTGGTAAGGGTTTTACGTATTCCTGATCGTTGTTATCAGTCGTCGTTGAAATTTGGAAGTATTTTACTTATAAACAGACCATCTTAACATTATATTGCGAAAAAATAGTAGTGCTAGTAATTTTTGTGCGCTGCCGAAAATAAGTTTGTTACGACCCCTTTAGGTCTAACTTGGCTGTTCAGGTAACAGGCTGGGTAAAATAGGGATTCATAAATTGAACTACGCATCGATACGTTCGTAAATAAGAGCGGATTTAATTCATACAAGAACGCGCACAGCACTATAATAATACACTTCATTCAAAAAAAGGAAACTCACGGCCGCTGACCAAGCCGGCTAAAACGCACCTCTGCAGATTTTCTTCTCTGTGGGAGTGGGTTTGAATCCTGCACAGGGTGTGACGATTTATCTGGGTACCAGTGGTTGAGGCCAAAGAATAAATAATACTAACAAAGAAGCAACACACAAATAGTTAGCAAAGATTACAGTTATAAAATTGACCTGCCCCTTGCTTTAAATGTGTTCAGCCGGCTGAATGATTACTTATTGTACATGAGATCTGCTCCTTGATGCTGATGTGTTGGTGCGCCTCAGAAGCAAATGGACAAAACCACTACATCTAGAAATCTTACTATAGAGGTAGTGGTAGGATTATCTATCCTTGTTACTTTAGTAGTCATTATTATTACAGTATCGCATCTTTGGGATAATTATTTCATCTTTGGTTGAAGCAATTCTACTGACGAGAATTGTATACTTGCGAAACCACAGGCATGTTGCACAGTAAAACTTTCATACCGAAAAAAATTGTGGTTCACTTACAACATTTGTTAGGTTAACATTTCCCAATCTCCTGTTCCCTAATTTAAGTTTGCCTAAGCTGCGCTATGCAGTGGCGTCCCTGTTTTCAAACTTATGCTAAAAATTACACTTTTATTTATTTATTTCATTTCATTTCAACACTAGCAACAAAAAATAATGAAAATATTGCGACACTGCTCCCTTTCCTTTGCAAAGTATAATTCATATCTACTGCAAATTCTTATGGAAAAGTTCAAAACAATTTCCATGAAGGGCAATATTGCAACCACTGACATTTTAAAATAAATGGACGGAGTGTCAACTTTTAAATTTGAAACAATTTTTGGACAATGGATAAAAATCTATTTGCCACGTACACATTTTACGTAAAATCAATAAAAGCATTTAATCATGTCAATTATTAATATAAATATATTTTTTAAAAATTCGGCACGCAATATAAATTAGTAAAATCGTTCAAAAAGGAAGTTAACTCAGAAAAATAGAAATCTTTCTCACTGGTTGATGGACTTGCCTTCCCTGCAATTTTTCAAATAAATTTTTGATGATACAAAAGATAGATATATAAAACAATACAGCTATCTATTTTTTCGCCTTATGTTTAACTGAAAAGATTGGCGCTTTGGGACCTCCCGTGGAACAATCCTTTGATTCTTCCACCATATCGCGAACGGTTTAACCTTCTTGGTATGGCATCCCAACAGCATACACCAGCTCCTGTATGCTGATTCTCCGCCATACTGATTCTCCGGTGCTCCGTGCCAGGGTGTCCCTTAGAGATAATAGTCATAACTTGAGAGATGTCCCCCTTCCGTGTTGCGGAACTCTTTGATTTAGACACAACAAAGACTGTACTGAAAAAACGTCTTTCTCTCGTCGTTTAACTCTTGTTAAAGCGTTAATTGCTAATCTATTCTATTTTCTTCTGTCCTATCAATTGGCCACACCATACTACTAACTATTACATGTCTTGCATGTTTGTCGGGGAAGCTAATCTTAAGTGTAACTCATTATTAAATAACTGCCTCTGTCTTTTTATTGGGTTTAACCAAAACCTTCGAAACTACAAGCCATGCACAAGAAGAAGAGCGAGAACATTGAACTCTGTTTTATGAATGCTTTAAGATAGGCGAAATTAGGCTTATATACGGCGACATGGGCTGACTGCTATCTTGAAGCATTCATAAAAAACAGTTCATATATTAGTGCTCAAGGTCAGCTCATGACTTGTAGTTTCGAAGGTTTTGGTTTAACACTGCTAACTATTACATGTCTTGCATGCTTGTCGGGGAGCCCAATCTTAACGCATTTTTTTTAAATGTGTGAACGCTTAACGCGAAAATGGGTAAATATTTCTTAGCTCCTCGCTGAGAAGTGTGCCTTGTGCGTTAGAAGGGAAACTCATTATTATTATTATTGAAAAAATTTTAGTTCAGTTCCATATTTTGAGTTTAAGGGAGAGAGTTATATTTTGATGCACTTTTGGTAACAACATCTAGTATGCGTTTGTTCGGAAACGCTCCATTTATTTATATTATGATATCTATGATTGCAATACTGCATTTGTAGATAGTGTGTGAATGTCAATGCTTGCTTTTATTCTCTATTCTCTTTATTTAATTATTTTCTTTTCTTTAGCACGGACGTTTACCACAATAAGTGATCATGGCTTCGTTTACAGAGACACTCGTCTCAACCTGAGCAAATTTCAAGAACGCGGCGTTTAGATATCCTATCAGCCTGACTTTTATGTATTTTTCTTTATCATTCTTGGTGTTATCATTATTTCAGAATTGTTTCCGCATATCCCGAAAAATGCTCTACGACGCATAAGTCTTGAGTCTTTCTGAATTTCCCAGCATATCTGCTTTCGAGGAGCAAGGTTCTGTCTGGATAAAACCAAAACTCCGAAAGAGCAAAAACAGTCATCGATGTTTAAATATATGGCCTTATTTTTCGCTTTTTCTGCATAGGCTACCGTTTCATTGACGATGACATTTGCAATTTGCGGCGTTATAAGTAGTTGAAAAAAATTCAATAAGTTCCGTTTGAGAACGGAGGCTTATTTGTTTCGTCCGAAATTGAGGTGTTATGCTTCGAAAAAAGGAGCTTAAAAAATTCTATTTTCATTGAGCCTTTTCCATTTCTGACTTATTTTTTCATGTGGCGTTACCGGTTCGTTCTCAATTTCAACTGTCACCTTCACCTGTCAAAATAAACATCAAATGCTGCTATTAATTTACTTTTGCTAAATCGATTCAGATCACAGTTCTCTCCATTCTTAGAGTTTTCGTCTGTGAAGATGTTTTCTCCAGATGGATGTAAACAAATTTTATCTGGTAAATTTTCAATTGTTTTCAATAAATCATCAACATGCGTTTTCTAACACAAATTAAAAAGTCTATTAAAATCCCATTGGTGCATATATAGACTACCACCGAAATCAAGTTAAAAAAAACATAATTAAATCACTGCCTCTTTTACTAACCGAAGCAGTGAAGATTGGTATTACTAGACATCGTCACCGTACATA
>QYTT01080810.1:0-30337 GCA_006980735.1 Dasypogon diadema | reverse complement strand
TTCATTTTTACCTAAAAGTGAATCTTTGCATATCTCATGGAAATCTATTGATTTTTACGTGCACGTTGGTTTCCGTAGATTTTTGCTGATTACAAGTGCATTAGTGGTAAACGTTTTATAAAATTTTTAATAAAGCAATGGAACATGCATATTTACTGGGTTCTTGTAGTGTACATTTTTCTTGCAGTATTAATCACACTATTCAAAATTCTCATTTAGTTTCTTTTCTACAGAGCAACCATCAATTCTAAGATCTACGTGTTAAAGAGGAGACCAATAAGTTTTATTGTGGTTCTGAAACTTTTCCTTTTACCTGGGATGGTGTCATACCTTCCTTGATTTTTTTCTGTTCATGTATTGTTCTTGTGTTTTTCTTTTGCTAGATGTCAGAACTTCCTTGATCAATTCATTTTTTAATAATTTTCATTTGATTTGAATATTCCAGTTGCAAAGTAATGTCCAGGTACCGAAGGATGATGTTGTTGTGATGGATGTTTAAGTTCCAAAATATTGTTGTTAACGATTTTGCAAGATAATTCTAAATTTTATCAGTGTTCTTTTCAGTTTACTGGCTTAGTAGGAAACAATGCGGAGATGGAATTTGTCTTTCTCTGATTAATAATTTGAAAAAGTTAAAGTAGCCGAACTATCCTGGGTGAATTATTTAAAAAAGATGTGCTTTCTGGGAAGCCTTATAAACAGTAATACTTCGTGCTTGGAATGGACCCTAATATCAGCCATGTTTTTTTGAGAAACAGCGCAATCTATGGAGTGCAGGGTTAATTGTTTTTCTTCTCTTTTTCGCTTCTTAAGCAAATTCAAAAAAAGTAAACTAGAAAAGCTAGTAACTTCAAATTTATTTTGAACTTAATTTTGTTCACATTCATGTTTAATTTAATTTACACAAAAGCTTTCAATAAGCGCCATCTATTTTCCCTTAGAAGAACTTGATAACCGAATAAGCTTATTAACTCCGTAAAATAACTGAGTTAATTTACCTCAGTTAATGTATGACAATTCTGTACTCTGCTGCCAAAAAATCATCATGCTTCAGGGTGTTCACAAAAAAGGCTCTAGGGTATAGGCAAAAGTTAAAGTGGTTTTAGGAATTATGTAGAAATACTGGGGACATAACAGGTCATAGGTAATCAAAGGAAACACAGAAGGTGCGTTCTTTTGGACAACGGAGTTATGAAAGCTCAAAAGAACGCTTGGAATCCATGGAGAATAGAATTATTTCTTCTTCTTCTGCTTTTCTTTTTTCATATTATTGAGATCAACTCCGGAATGTCGCAAGGCTCCTTTCTTTCACGACATTTTTTTCTATTCATTTAATTATGTACTTTCCTTCCTAATTCGTGTATAATTTGAATAAGCAATCAATTTTAGAAAAAAAACTATAATTCTAAACTCCATGGACTGAAGCTCATTGAGCTTACATAATTTTGTTGGTCAAAAGAACACAACTTTTGGTATCCATACTTTAGCATTTTCTATAAAATAGTGAGCTTTAGTACAACACCAAAACAAAATTTTAGCTTTGAGTATTTTTTTCTGAACGTTTCAGTAATACTGCTGAACATTGTATTCAAATTTCTTGTGTTATTGTTCTGAATTTGGAATATGTATCTCAAGTACATATCTCCTTTTATTTCTAATTAGTACTTTTTCGGTCACTAAAGCACCTCATGTTTTTTCACATTAACGATGTTAAAATGTTAATATGATAAAATCAACTAAATTTAATCCATATTGTAGATAATTTCCTTGAAGTATTTAAGTCTTTTCATTAAAGGTTCTTCGAAAAAAATTGTAAACTAGGAAAAATGGAGAGAAGCTTACTGTGATTTTTCTTATTTTATGTTGGGTCCCTTTTAATTTCCTATATACTATATTTAACATTCAGGGTTCATTCTAAATTATTATCATTTTCTTAATATCCTTGGAGTTCTTTATATTTTCTTATCGAATTTGCAAGTAATACTCTTACTTCTGTTACTGTCCGTACATACTTCTCTTATATCTTCCATAAATAAATTATTCTCAGTTCTTTTCACGAAAATGTTCATGAAATCAATTTCCATTGTAACTTTACCTTAATAATGACCTACTTTTCTAAAAGGATTGAAAAATAAAATACTTCTCTATCTACGTTAAGTATGATACATTTACTACACTATTCCCTAAAATTCCCCTGAAGGAAAAGATGTTCCCTTTTTGTGTAATCAATATAAAGAAGTTGGAATAGAGTGCATTAAGAAGCTTTCAGATAGTGTCTTCAGGGCCCATTTTCATACAAAAGACTTTTTTTCATTCTCCTTTGGTAGGTTATTGACTTCAATATTCCAAACTGTTTTTTTTTTAAGTAATCGATTATGTTATTTTTATGATGCACAAGTGTTGAAAAAAGTTATTCATTTTATAGATTATTGTGTGTGAAATTTTAGGGGTTAATTTAGCTTAATTTGTATAAAAACAAAAGTGGATTTTTCGTTGTTTGCAAGTGCCAAGAAAGCTTCAATTGAATATTCGAAAACTTTTGCTTTTTGTGTAGTAATACCAGCATTAATTTGAATCGCATCACCAGTTTAAAGAAATGGTAAAGAATAAATTTGATGATGTAATTTAAATTAATGCAGTTATTACTACACAAAAAGCCATTTTGGGTCCAGTTAACGACATGCAATGCACGGAGACCTCCGCATGCGAGTTTTTTTTTTCACGTACGATATCATTTACTTTTGTAGGCTCTTTGCAGGATCACGCTGCGCGTCCTGTGTTCGTTTATTCTGAACACGTAACTGAAATAATTTTTTATAATTGACGTCTTCCAGGTTTAGTAGAGTTCTGTCATGTACGAAAGTGTTCTATTGGCGTTACGCTGCAGTGATCATCATCAGTTCTGTGAGTCAAAAGTTATATAAACGTAAGTTTTGTCTACTTCTTAATTTGTTGAATAAATCAGTAAATTTCCCAATTGGGTATGTCAACGATCAACCCCATTTTTTTCTAAAATTCTGTTGAATTTATGTTTTCTTGCCTTTTCATTTTCTGATCGTAATTGCCATTTTTTAACAGGAATTTTGTACGCCAAGTGTTAAAGACTTTCAAAGAGACGGATTCTCGCGTGCAGAATTGACAATCCAAATTTAAGCGTACCTGGATTGACCTCTTTCCTCTTTGACAGGTTATTGAGATCTTTAGATGAAGTAGGACACATTTAGCATCTCATTGTAGTCACTGTTCCTGTGGCAGTACTGCACACCTTGGCATCTATCATGGTCAGAGTGAAGGTGTGTTTGACACAACAAATTTTATCGTCACCTTAGGGTCACCTTAGTATTCTGTAACGAATTCGCTGCATTTTGCACATAGTTTATTTCTTCGTTTGTGATTTCACTGGATTCTTTAATAAATCTGATTCTTATGGACCTCTAATACCACGGTGAGGAGGAGGTAGGATTCGGTCAAACTATCTTGTTATTTGTATTGCAAATTAATCGAAGTGGTACAAATGAACTTTGAAATATATTGACATCGGAATCAGATTCGCTTCGAAAATTTTGTTTGTATACTGCTTGCTGCGACCCGTCACAGCCCCATTTGCAAACTAGCATCAGTGCTGCTCTTTCCACTTCGCTCAAAGCTTCTAGGACTTCTTCTAAATACGTCATCAGTAACCTAGTAACTGTGTGATCCAATAAATGTTGCAAATTAATTTCCGCGCAGGTTTCAGTAATCCGAAACGACTCTTTGAGTGACTATTCTTGGAATTGTAAAAATACCTTCGAGCCAAACATTATTTTGTTCTATGAACACATCTTCCTTTTTATGCGCTGCGATCCGTTGCCGTTTTATTTCGGACTTAAAATGTGAAAAATTATATTTAATTTCCTTTATTTGTTCCTGTGAATAGTCATCATAACCTAACAGGTAGTTTTCCCCGAAGTCCAATTTTTCATTAATATTGCGAAGATTTTGCTGCTGCATCATATCAAATAAGTGTCTACTAGACATTGTTTTGATGCCCGATGATCCTAGCAACAGAATTAACTAAATTAGAAAAAAATAGAAAAACTGTGCAAAACTTTTGTTTTTTACTATAATATTTAAGGGCACCACAAAGCCACGGAGACCTGCGCTAAATTCTTACATCATTGTTGAGTAAAAACTTTGGCTTCTTTATTACTATAAATATCTTAGTCGGGAAATATAACAAAACACTTCGTGTTTCTAAAATTTAACAAACAACATAACGAATTTATGATTTCTTTTTATATAACGATATCGCAGTGAAATTGCTTCCAGATATAACGAATGAAAATATTAATAATTCCTACTCACACACTTACCTGCTTCACCAATATCCATCGCAATCCTCTAACTAATATCGGGAAAAAATACTAACAATCAACAAAACAGTTTCACAGAAAACGCTGTGAAAAGATACGTGTACGTACAGTGATTGTTCAAATGCCGTACGGTGTGGTAGAGATGTGGAGGTAGGTACGGAAGGTAGGCTGTTGTTCACCTGTTATTCCCCTGACATTCCGCTTTGCCATGTACACTTTTTTTGTAACTGTGTTGACTTTTAACAAATTGAATTTTGGCCGCTCAAATCGGTCAACTACCCCTATGTGTCAGTCAGTTTTACAACAACATTTTTTTCATTTATTTTTTATATTTGCTACAATCACTTGGATTAATCAAAAATACCGCATTATCCACTGAGTTACCGGCATGCTATTCTCATACTACCTGCCCTTTATACTCTTCAAGGGTCAGAATAATCGGTTAATTTCCGTCTAACGCAATAAAAATTGCATCCAGATTAAGTTATGGATACATCTTCCAGCTAGAGTGTTAAATTTAAGCAAATTGTATTTGAATAGGAAAAGCCATTTTCAATGATGGTGTAAAGCTATTTTCTTTCAATCTTTTCCAAAATGAATTCGTAATTAAGTAATTTGACAAAAAAAGAAATACATTCGCAATTACAATTCTGGCATTGTTTTAAATTAGCCTTCATAGTTGCAAACAGCTTAATAGTTTCAATATCAAATAAAAGCTGCAGAAAGTTTCAATCTGGATTAAATGAGGAAATGCCATACTCAAAATCTCTTTAGCACACTCAGCTAGAAGGCGATGTTAATATTTGTTCGTGGGTAATTAGAGTACACACAGTGCACTGAATTCAGTCATCAAACTTTTGCACCAAATGTAGTTTTCAGTTTGCTAAATTTCCAGCAGTGGTGCACTCTCTTCTAACCAAACATATCCAAACTCCAGATTTCAACTTAATTTGGACTATGCTGTCATACGCTTGGGCTGGTCCAGTATGGAACTTTTCTTAATGATATTCCTAAATTAGAAATGTGAACAAGAACTAGACATAAATATCCGCCAGAATGAGTGTTTCGCCAGAGAAACCTTTTAACTTTCTGGAGGCCGTAGACATGATATATTTTTCCGGGAACTTGACTAGATGTGCCACAGCCGAATGAACTACTATTTTTGGTAATTTATTGAAATTGTATGCTGAAGTAATTAGCATTGAAATTTCTGCCATGTCAAAAACAGGCGGTCTTTATAAATTTACTTTGAAAATATGTGTGGGGTGAGAAATGTGGAAATTGACTGGCTGCTATGACTTTGATCACATAGACAGAAATTTTATTTCTTCGAGATCCAAAGCTGGAAGGCCTTAAATTAAAAAATATCTGTAACCGTAACATTAAATAGATTTCAAGGCAATTAATTCGTTAAAGATTTTATAACTATTCATTTTGGATGCACACAAAAAGAAAATTGGAAATGATTTTCCCTGGTTTATTTAATGCTACAAATTGTTAAGTGGATAGCCAAGCGGTAATAGAACTAAATTTTGCCCCATTTATTGAAACAAGAGTCGAATACAAAAACAAATTGAAGTAGGCTCCTCATTTCCCGCCTCCTTGAGAGAAGGTATTTTACTTATTTACAATATGTATTTACGGCGATGATGCTCAATTTTTTTTTAGCAATTATATATTGGTTTAACTGAGGATTATATTGTCTCTTTCTTTTGCTATGCTTTTTTATATCAAAGAACCTAATTATCTTTGGGATCGTATAATATTTCCAGAATTATCCCGGCATGGAGGTTTCTTGATATCTAAGTGTCGGGTGAGGATCACTCGTTTTCTCTTTATGCAGCTAATACAATATTTGCATACTCTTTCATCCAATTTGGAGCGTACTGCTTCTGTCCACATACTTTGAGCTGTGTGCTTAATGTCCCGTCGCGATTTGAGATGGAACTTTTCCTACTTGCTTGTACTTGGACAAATCTATTGAACAAATTAAAATTCAATGAAGAATCAATGAAATTAGTGGCATAACAAGTTTTTGCTCGAGAAGGCTTAAAATTCATATTAATGAAGATGTCCAGTAGTAACATTTGTTAAGATACGAATGAATTTTCTCACCTACGACCATAACCCTTAATGAGACGATCAATGCAGTCAAAAAATATTTAACACTTTAGGTTATTTAGAATTTTCGAGGCCTTAATTTTATTACGAATTTTTGTAGCAGTATTAACTATTTCACCTCTAACTGCCATGAATCACTTTATTTAAATATTAAAACTCGCAAGGATTTATCTGACACGTTTCTAACCTTACGAAGTTCCATCGTGGATCAATCTTGTTTATAAATGATCTACCCTACCCCCATGTTATATAGTTAACCTATTTAAAATATTGATGATGTTGGTTTTTATATAAATAAACAAACTAATAAAGTGAAGAAAAATAAAGTTTAGTTAAATGAATTTTTACCCGACTGTACAAGCAAAGGATGGTGTTTCTAGGATGTTTGTATGTCTGATTCTTTATGACCTTCTACAACCTTAATTTGTTTACAAATTGTGTACACAAGAGGGTTCAGTAAAGTGATGCACAATAATGTTACGTAAATTCAAGAAAGGTCTCTTAAGGGTCCATAAAAAATAGCACTTTTTTAGAATTTTTTAACTAAGAAATATTTTTATACCGGATTTTCCCACACATATTTATTGGTTTTTAAGATCTTTGTTCAACAAATTCCTTAACAAGTGTGGTCTACTGTTTGTAACACCTTGAAGGAGTCATCATAGGCCCATAAAAGTTACTAGATTCCTACGCAGGATCAAAAGTTATGTCGATTTATACATGTTCGTCTCTCCAGCTGTCCGTTCGCCCGTCCATTTAATAACGGGCGAATGGAGCAACGTACAAAGCTAAAATTTGGTAGGTATGTAAGTTTGTTATTTTATTTCTGAGGTTGAGGATAATCGGCCCACAAGAATTCCCCCTCCACGTATAATGGAAAATTTTAATTGAAGCCTAATAATTTAAAATGCCTATCAAACCAAACCAGAAAAGAAGAAACTAACAAATTTCAAATTTATTTGCAGCAAACAAATTCTTTTGCGTTTAAACAATATAAAATACAAAGACCTTTTATAATAGGCACTTGCTTATTAATTTCTTGTGTTTCAATTATATTTTGGAATTTTTCATTAAGAAATATTAATGCCAATTATTAATAACATTGCCGCGACTGCAAGTGTGCACGGATGGCACGCGTCACGTGTGTCCTGCCTACAGGTCCTTGTATGGTTCTGAAATATGACACAGACGGACCTTCCAAGAGGTTGGTTGTGCTATGCTTCAGTTGATGAAAAAGTGTTGTACTTTGATGTATACTTTGATAAAAAAATACTCGTTTTTGTCATGGAATTCAGAATAGTTTCGATGCCAGAGCTCGTAGCTTATCCTAAACCTTTCAGTGCAGATAACAGTGTTTGACGCTATCTGGAACATAATTTTAATTCTTATACATACCAGCAAAACACAAGTGTAATAGTTCTCAAAACTTAAAAAGGTAACACCTTCTTACATTCCACTTCAATTAAATTGTCAAACTACACTTTATCTTTAAATTGCAGAAACTAAGTCTCAAGGTTTTGCTCCTTGTTCTCAAATATTAATTCAGAATTCGCTACAGTTTTAAGGTTATCTTTACAGATTCCCTATTGTGCTCCTTCATATTTTATTCATTATTAGAGGAAAACATTTCCAGCAGATGTTTTTGTTTTCATTTCGTGAAGGATACACACCTTTTGTCCGATGAAAAATCTTAACAAGTTCAACAAAATTCCTTCATCCTTTTATTCTTATTTTTGTTTTATATTTTCTACTCTCTAGAAATTACGTTACATTTTCCATCATTTTTCTTAGTCGGGTAATTATATTTTCAATCAGTTTTCTTTGAAGAGTTTCCATTTATTTTTCACTTTTTCTTCAGAATTCTGGTTCACTACCACAAAAGATACTTTCCCCACATTTTTTAAAGTATTTGAAAGAGGACACCCTCGAAATGAAGTGTGACTAGAAAAAAATACTAAAACACTGGATAAGTACTTCTTATTGTGAACACTTTCAACGACAATACATTTTTTACGAGCTCCAGGCTAGAGGTAATTTTTCTTTTGTTTTATCTTTATGTATTGTTTTTGATACTTTTTCCTGTTAACTCTTTGAGTTTTAACTCCTTTATTCTGTAGTGACTGAGCAATAGAGTGTAGTTTCTTCGGTCGGTGTCTGTGCAGGAACCAAAACAATTTCCTTCCTGGAAGAGTATATACTTAGGGAAATTTGTCAGTTAATTTAGAAAACTTGGGAAAATTGGTTTTATGTTGTTGTTTTTTCTCTATTTGTGGGTTAAATGAAAAAAGTACAATTTCTTAGCCTTGGAAATATTTTACGCAAGCCCCTTTTTACGGAAAATTATTCAGCTCTAAGTTGACACTAATGAAATGTTAATTATTGCTAAAAGAATCATACATCAAAATATGCTACGAAACAATTAGGAAGACTCCAATAGAATGAGAAGTAGCAGGAAGGCATGACTTGTAACCTGTCCTTGACATGTACAAAAACTTATTCTGCTAGAAAATACGGATATCAAGATAATACATAAAAATCCCTTTATTACCCTTTCGATTCCCTTTCAGCATTCCTAATGTCGTTTCACTTCAAGTTTATTTTGCACATGAGATGATGTACATACACAATATCCTGGTATCAAGTCCTGTACACATATAACTCACACTAGTCATACAAAACTGAATACGACTTCATTTTATATGCAAAGCATATATAAAATTGGTCGGAATGCCTGGAGATTTGAATTGTACTTGTTACACAATCAAGATGTAGTTGAAGCAATCTTCAACGCTAAATTCCCTGCAGAAAATCTGTGTGTTCTTTAAGTAGTTTAATTTGATTTTGAGAATTATATTAGGGGCCCTTAAAATCTTATGAGATTTTCCTCTACAAATTGTTCACTTCAAGTGTATCTGAAATAAATATTTGTTTTGCATTCATACCCAACAATATTAAAGTAAGTTAACGACAATTAGGTTAGATTGTTCCCAACTTCATTAGGTGAATGTTTTCGTTTTGAATTCAAAGAGTTAAACTAGGTCAGTTCCTGTTGTTCATTTTAAATTGCGCTGAAGATCTTTTCACCCCTTATTTTAGGATTAGGATTTTAGGAAATTCGTCATAATTAAATTCACGACGTAGGGATATAACCATCTAAAAGCAATGCGGGCATCATATTGAAAGCGTTTTCCGCTCTATCAAATTTGAAGCACTGTTAAAAAAAAAGAAAAAATCAATTTTATTAGATACTATAAAAAAACACCGCCTAGACATTCGATGATATCTTCGCAAGTCACTGTAGTTCCAATTCATGTTCTCTTCACCTTTTGTGAGATTTCGCTTACTTTCTTTATTCATTGGTATCTCTTAAGTTTAATTCACTGCATTTTCGTCAATTCTGGTCTAAGAAATCTTTAAAATTCTTAAGAAACTTGCTGAAAACTATTTTTTCCTCATAAAATGAGTCAGATTGTGTTTCCATCACAATATAATCGAAAAGGAATTGTTTGTCAGACCTCATGTGGCTTTATTTAATTTCAAGGGAAATTTTAATTTTACATTTGTCCATTTTTTCGGTCTGGCAACGCCCTCCAATGCACGTAGCAAATATACATTTCTTCATACATATAAATTTCCCTTCGGTGGCCTTGAAGTCTCTATTTTCATGAAACGCACTGTAATTCTATAACCCACCAGTGGGTCACATAAAGTTGAACGGCGTAATCGCATGTACATTACAAGACTTGAAGAAATTTATAACCAGCTCAGGGTGGAATCACAATTTCTTCTACAGGACGCCTTAAATTTTAGTCACTATGCTGCTGTTGAAGCCTTTCAAGACAACCATCCTGTGTTTATCGGTTCTCTGGACGGAACTGACATCATATTCCATAAAAATACAAATAGTTTCTGGGCACAACTGTAATGTATCCTACTGCAGTCTACCCTGCCACTTTTTACGAAACCATTCTGAAGGTTATCTGCACAAGGACTCATCAGACCGCCTGAATTTTACATGATGGAGAATCGACAAGAACCCAATGCATACCATTAGAATATTACCCGATTCTATTCCATGCTTTTGAATTACCTGTTGTATTTACATTTGTTGACAAAAATATCTTTTTAGAATTCTGTAACGACAAATCACGTATTTCCTTCCTTGCGTGGAATAGATGGTCATCCCACATACAGAAATCAACTCATACTGTTGGTAGAAATTGTGGGTGGATTTTTGCACCTTGATTCTTTGATACTTTACAAGACCAAATTGTAAGATAAAGATATACAAATCACTGAGATAAATCGATGTTATTCAGATCCTTTGATAAATTTTTTATTTGAATATTCATGGGATTTCTTTTTACAATTTTTGTAAACGTAATATTGACAGATTTCAATGGAATTGACATGAAAATATGCCTCCCAAAATTTGTTTCTTGAAAAGATACATTTCAATATATAAATCAACTGGAGCTAATTTTAGAATTTGTCCTTGATTTTTTATTTTTATCGGAAGCTGTAGTCTTTTGAATGGGAATTGATTTTCCATATAAGCGGAGCAAGTTGTTTTTAAAAAATCACACGATATTCAAATGTTACATTTATTAAAAACAGTCTTAAAAATTTTTGTCAATGGAAAACATCTAAAAATAATACGGACTACATTTATGAAAATCATGTGAAAACTAATTGATGAATTTTCGAAATTTAGATTTAGATATGTAGTTGCCCTTTCTCTTGTAATCCGACATATAAAAAGATATATAATATACATATATAGTTATTTTATAAGCGTTACTTTTTTTACCACCTGTCGACGAAATTTTATGTGAATAATTTATGTGGAGAATTTTAATATAGCTAGAATAAGCGGAACCTGTTGAGTTTTTGTTTTAGAATAACTGGTCTAAACTGGTTATTCATCTCTTGGTAATTATGAAAGTATATTTTCTTTAACCACAGGTGCACATCAAACTCTGTCGATTCTGATAAATATGTACAAGTGTAAATCCATAAAATTTATCTTCCCTTCCCCGTTTTAATCCCAAACAAAAACCATCTTAAAAACAGTTTAAAACAAAATCCAATCAACTTGAAATTATGCCTAATGCCTCAATAATCTCTTAATGTGTCTTTTGAATTATCTAACATCAAATTCCTGAGTATGTTCCAAACATCCGCCCTTTTCCTCTATTACTCCTCATTAAAGTGTACGCACCAGCAGCAATCAATAGCGCCCCAGCATTAGTTTGCATTATTGAAACCAGTTTTACTCTTCGCATAAGTTGTATTTTCGTGTCGAGAGCTTCTCCCTAACCATTCATTATCAAAATGTTCACACATGAGTCCTCCGAGCCGTACCACTCTTCACTCTTCCACACTTCGACGTAGATATTTATAGATGGACTTGCAGTAATTTCCATCCATTATCCGCCTCTATATTATTATTGTCACAAGTGTATATAGACGGTAAAATCGGACGAAGCCAAGTCTAGTGAGATGACATCAAAGCTACGTTTCTGCTTCTTTCCAAAGTGTTTAGCTTTCATTAATACCATGCTAATGCTGGCTGGGTTAATGGTATATACCAAATCCAGTTGCTGTAGAACCGGTTCGCACGCACAGAAGAGCATAGCCTGCTCTGAAGCACCACTACGAAAGCTCAGATACGTTGGACCCCAATAGAACTAACTGATAAAACGAACGCATTTTCCTCTGCGACTAGACAGGGCAGAGCCTCCTCTTCTCGTTTGAATTCCTCAGGATTTATACTTTAATTAGTGTCTGCTTACTTTTATCACTAATTAAAGTGGCTACGGTCCTTCTTCCACTGCGCTGCGGTCTATGCATTTATGGTAATCACTCTTCAGTATGCATTGGAGCATTTTATAGCACTGATTAACCTCTTCATGCATATGGAGGAATTTTTTTTCATATTTGCACTTTCAGTGGGTTGTTTAATGTGTTTTGGGTCATTGTTGGGTTGGATTTTCTTTTTTTTCTAAACATCTAACTGAATTGCGTACAATCTAAAACTAGTGGTTTCGTTTTTGCTAGTTCAAAATAGGCGGTTTCCGGTCCAGTCGCCAATGCATCCAGCACATGAATGAAATTGTCCGATGACCAACGACTGTCTGTCTGCTTTACAGTTCAATTCAGGCAGAATGATGAATGGCTGAGGTAGGTATACATAAGGTGACGCAATGCAATTGCGTGGGAAGTGTTTAAGCCCACATGCAACGCACTTACTTACTTTTCCAGACCCCAATATAATAAGGCGTCGGACAGTTCCGTTTCACGAAGACGGCATGTAATTCAAACGACTTTCATTGAGAAATTTATTTTACAACAAGATTTACACCTCTTTGGGTATAGACAAATTTAGTCAAAAGCCATTCTCGTTGAGACGTAATTCGATTTGAGTGGTGTTTAACAAGCTAACGGCATTTTAATTTGTTGACATAAACCTGCTGTTAATGGGTGTAAAACGTTGACGGGTTGTTTCCGTGAGATGATCATTTATAAAAGTAAAAGCCTTTGCGTATCTTTGATTTAAATCATGAGGAAGAGAATTGCAGAAAAGTTTTCATGGAGAAGAATTCAGAGCAATGAGTAATGGTGATTAATTCTCTGAATCATCATGTGAAGGTTTAAGAATAAACAAGGTGAAAGCATTTCGAAACAGAACGTTGACTCATATGCATTTCAAGGGTCCATAAATTTGAATAGGCTACGAAGATATATGTGTTGTTCTTATGTTGACATTAATGTAGGCTAGAAATAAAAACGTTTTTACAATGGCGTTAATAAGTAAAATCAGATCATTTCAAAATCCGGCTCGAAGGACCAGAAATAAATTTACTGCTATAAAATGACAAGTAAAACCAGAAGGAAATTTTACAGATTTTTTAAATTAGATTATTCGAGACCTCTATTATAAAAGTAGCATATGAATGCATTAGTATTATGCAGATAAGTTATTTATCTAATTAATATGATTTTTGAGGCAACATAAAATTGTAGGTCTCTGGGTAGCCTCTATCAAGTTTTTCTTTTATTTCTGTACTTCATTTTGTTACTTAATTAATTTCCTGTACAAAACAAAGCTTATCTTTCTATTCTATTAAGATTTCAGGAAGCCATTCGATTTGTCTAGTCTAAAGGAAAAAAGATACGTAAAAATTCTCTAATTCATTCTGATTATAGTGACATTCGTAATCGGATATGGCGACTACTGTAAGGTGCCAACTACCTTGACAGATGAGCACCTTCTGCAAAAATTTCGCAAAGGACTTTGGTTACTTTTTACATCGTCAAACCGCCACGGTAGCTTTACTATATTTATAGGCAAACCTGGACGATTTCTTCCAAGAAAATCTCAGGTATCCAGTGCCAACTAATTGTAAAATTTGATATATTGGGAATTACATATAATTCGTGGTGTATTTTTTCCATTCAGACCTTTATAGAAAGTGGCTTAGAGCGATAGAGTGGAAGTTGAGAAAGGAGCGCTCTCGTCCAGCTAAATTCAAATTCTATACAAATGCACGCAAGGTGGAAATCGTTATATGTACAAAGCATTTAACCAATACTTAAATGTCTTTAGCAAAACTTCATGTGTTAAAATTTCAATGACGTTTATTAGAACCTTAATTCAGAACGTCAACATTGCAAGAGTGCCATACCTCATCTCTTTCTGTTACTAGTGAATTTCTTAGTATATAATCTTGTTCGTCGTCTTCAATTTATGTAGTGTCAAAAAGAACTTGTTGCCCATTTTGTTTATTTACATATCGATGCATTCTTCTTTAGTGGGTGTTCTCTTTTGTTTGGCCTTGAGTGCTCGCTTTTTCCTCTTGTTATATTTGCTCAATGGAGGAAACAGTCTGATAGTTTCTTGAATTATATTATAACACGAAAGGAAGGAGAGAGATTGTGTATTATACGAAGAGAGTAGGGGCCGTGAAATATGTAACTAAAGTTGACAAAATACAAAAATCAAGGAGAGATTACTGACATCCACACTTCCGAAAGCAAAGCTGTAATATAGATTGAAAAATTCAGGTTTAAAAACCAAAGGAAAAGTGGATCTGCTCTGAAAACACCACCATAAGGCTGTAAAGGAGTAGAACAGAGCAATGAAATCAGAGAATTAGACGAACCGAAAGAACTGAGAAGCATTCTATATCACCAGAATAATGTTAAATGACGTTAAAGGAATGGACTTACAGAAATAGATCGATGGATGTATGGATGGATGGGCTACGATTTTCGAATAGGTTACAATGGTACAATGATAGTCATTCTTGAAATGGTTTAACGACATGAATAGGAATTCGGAATCTTTACAGGATATAGACCGGAAGCAACGAATTGAGGATTGATGCTTCTACAGAAAAAAAGTGAAGCTACTAAAACCTCCTGTAAGATAAAAAAGCTAGTGATAAATGAGGTATTATATATACGATGCGCAAACATCCCTTGAGATTTCTAGAGAGGATTCAAGAGATGAACACTTCAGATAAGACTTCAGATAAGAATTTATAAAATCCTATTGGAGCTGTTAATGCACTAAAATGATTCAAAATGACCTAAACAAGCTTTTGTTAGTTTGCTTTCTTTGGAATACCATGTAAAACTGGCTGAGTAAAACAGATAAAAAAAACTCAAAAAAAAAAATGGAATATGGATGCGATGGATCCAGATTTATGGGATTTTGCTTAAATATAACTCAATTCGCCAACTCATAAAAACAGTTTCGAATTTATACCAGTCATTCTGGACATTTAATTTCAAATCTGACTCACCTTTTCGTAATTTTTATCATAATTTCTTTAATTCCATTACTACAATACATACCTACGGATTTGATGACATAAATTCCTCAGAATACGAAGCTTCAGGTACAAAAGCATTCTAAACTGGAAACTAATTAAAATCAGTGTTTGTGTCAGATTAATTTTAACTTTAATGAGAATATCCAAGGAAACCCAGGCAAGACTTAAGCACTTTAATTAATTTTAATACGTTGCCTTTACAAAATTCACAAACAAAGTGGAGTTCACTATGAACAGAATTTTACTTCTATTAGGTACCTCAGCAGAGTCATTATCAAGACATAGGTTTCATTAGTGAAATGTACAAACGTTGCGTTGTTTCCACTTGACTGCAACACCAAATGGATCTGAAATTAAGTAACGAACTCACAGGAATATAATCAATCTTTTCATTATACATCGCACACCGCACGCAAGATATTACTTACGTGCCATATATCATTTAACTTCTATCTTTGTTAAATATCAAGTAAACAAATCCACACCTACGTGCAATTCTCAGTTGAATAGGATCGGACCAACAACTAACAAGAGCTGTCATATATTTTTTTCTTTATGTTAATGGGAAAAGATACAAAAATAGAAAATTATGGGCGGCACGGTAGCAACTCATCAAGTCGGTTTACTTTAAGAGGCTAAGGTTCATTAAATTTTTGGTAGAATTTGGTTAGAAATGAAACTTTTCCTTTAGTTGGTTGACTGTCTTCAAGGTCGACGTTTAGTAGAATGGTAAAGTACGTGACTACGTTAAATGCTATTGAAATCTTTGGCCCTGATAGTAATCGTGAGACAGTTTTTTTTATATTTTTACTGGCCAACTTAAATATCTTTTGTTAGTTTTGGACTTTTGTGAGTCATGTTTGCCTTAGAATGACATGACCGAACCATTATTTCGAAATCAGACAGTTGTCGAGACACACTTAAATGACTTAAAAGATTTTCTAGGAAAACGTTTAATTAGAAAACAATAGGATGAAATTTACATAGAACAAATCAACATTTTCCGAGAAAGAAATGAGGTGCAGGCTAGCTTAGCTTACTTCAGGCCACGTTTTGAAAAATAATATGCTACACCTTTAGTAGAATATTGTACAATGTTTGATTAACTATAGTACTGTACATTGTTGGATTCCTTCTCACCTATGAAGCGCAATGTAACAATAAGAGATGGATGTTAGCTGGTACTTGAAAGATTACAACTCCCGAGATATCATCAATCGATGGAATACACCTGTAAGAGTATCGGCCCATAAAATTAACCAAAGAAGTAATAAATTGAATAAAGTTGGGGGGTTCTGTAAAGAGAATTGGATTCGAAATAAGTCTTCCAGATATAGATACTCAATGAACTGTAAAATGTCCTTCAGTGGAAATAGCTAAATTTATGCTCTTGGATGTTATAAACAACTATTCTCCTAAAGGACAATGATTAATATTATTAATGATACCCCAAATTGAAGAAGCCTTGATGTCTGAGAGCCTGAGCGAATATAGAAATATTAAAGCTCAGGTGTTTTAGTTCTATCCTGCGCATAATCGAAAACGAAAATAATTTTAGAATCGTTACGACGCTTTTCTAGTGTATGTAGTGAAACAAAGTTCAATCTGTTTGCATCTAGAAAGATTGTTTCAGGGGAGATCGCAAAGAATATGAACAGCTTAGAATGGTGATTAGACTGAACTGGCGTACTCAAATGTACATATATAGGTTCAATAAAAGAACAATAAAGAGTCTTTGTTATAAATGGATTATTAAATTTATTATTACTAATGGCATCAATATGATCCTCGAAAGAAAAGCCGTTATTTAGCCAGATACCAAAATCCTTTTTTTTTGTTAAATGTATTTAAAGAGCATCCGTCGATGGTATAATTAAAGAATAAAATTTTATAATATTTATTTATCGATGCATATTGGCAGTTGATTCAACTGTATAAAGGAGAGGTACCTAGATAACTACCTTGAGGCATCTCAGGTAAACTGTGCGTCTACCTGAATAAGGCACCATGAGATAGTACATGCAAGGTTCACTAAGATAAATTTGCAGCGAAGTTACTCAACAAATGCGAAGGAAATTCTAGTCTAAAATCCTATCAACAGCCTTGCTAAAGTTCGTAAAAGTACAATCAATCTGTCTGTCCTATTCAATATTGATTAAAAGAAATTAGAAAATTTAAACAAATTAATGATAGTAGACTTGTCTTGGCTATACAGCATAAAATACCAACAGATCTGCAATTTAAAATACAGCTTTTAGCGCCCTTCTTATGTAGATTAATTATAACGGAGAGTTTGCAAGGTTTTGAAAAGACACCATAAGATACGTTGAAAAAACATTTAACAAAAAAAGCAGGAATACCACCGAGCCTCCACGAGAAGTTGTTAAAAATGCTTGAAGGGTGCTTCGAAAGCAAAGCTTCATAAAAAAAATAAGTCCGAAAGCTTAAGAGAAGTTGACGGAAGTGTGATCAAGAAGACAAAATCCTTAGAACTAGACTCAAAGAAAACACCAAAGAGATTAGAAACCGTCAAGATCGAAATAGAACGATCGACTTGAAGAGTTCACTTCTGCACCCGGGCAAGCCTAAGCAATCACAAAGAAAATAAATATTGTGTGGTTTGCAGTTACTCTTCCTGGCAAAATAGCTGATTCTATACGGTCGTAATCTGTAGAAGCCTAGTTTGACTTCATTCTGGATTTACAGACCTAGAGATGGTGAGTTAAGGGCTTTCAAATTTGTCATGATCGTGTTCTTCCTATATCTTACTATCCCCAGCAGTCTCCACTGAAATAGATAACCTTCGTCTTCTCGGCTGCAAACTTCCAATACTGACTTCTCAGGTTTTATTAACTTCTACTTAAGAAATCACTGCAAGTTTTGCATAAATTCGTATTTTTTTTTAGAGATTTTCATGCGTCATCTTCTTCGATACGGCCTTAAGAATGCCAGTTTGATGGAAAATTTTACTTGTCGACAAAGGCAAAGAGCCCTATTATAAGAGTTGAAAACGTATCGACAATATTTTATCTGGTAAATACAATTTAAAAGTGACTGCACACTTTTGGGGTCGTATTCGACTCTCGTAATAGGGCACATAGTATTTGCCACAGATGTGCTTATGGAACTTTTGCATTGTAATTAACTTCTTTCGAATGTACTTAGTTCTAATAAGATGCCACCATATAACCATTTTTTTTAGACTACATGATCACAATAATACGTAGTATTGCCCCAAGACTGCCTTCATGTCTTATATATTTTTGTCCGTCTAATGAGAGATCCACTCTCAGTGTCTTTAAAAGTTTTGTTGTTTTTCTTTTCTAAAATTTTTTGTAAATATTTGTCGTTTTATAAAAGTTTCCAGTAAAATTACAAACTTTATCTTGCATGCACATTGAAAAGTTTCCTCCACAACTAAATCAATGAACTGGGCGAATTTTCGCTCAGTGCAGCAATTTATGCCTCCATTAAAATTTAAAGTCATATAACTCCCAAAAGTAAGACTTTCCACAATTTTCAAGTAAAGTATGGAAATTGGCATGACAAAATAAATTGAAACCAATTTTGGAATCGATGTCAGGGCGGTCGTTTTCAACGTTCTTTTCTGTTCAGTTATTCATATTGTTTCTTTTTTACTGGTGCCAATGTCATTCTGATCCAATTTTACTCACAACATAAAAATTGATACTAACTTTTGGCATCAGGTACCACAGTGGTCGTAAAATTCATAGAGGATTGAGTGAAAAGGCCGCTAAATTGCGATGACAGATGTTCTTTGAAGAAAATTTCAATTTCTTTACTTTCGTCTCCTTGCCCTCGATTCTATGTCACACAATACTATGGTAGTGATGGTAGTATTTCTATTGCTGATGATTTTTGCCCATGGCTGGCTTTTCTGTGTCACTCCTAGGCAGAATCTAGCACTCCTTCATGCGAGTAGATGAAAATATAAGGACTGTGTAAAACTGACTATACATAGACGAGGCGGAGGCGAAATGTTGAGAGCTTCAAACACATTCCGATGGCAACAAATGTGCTCGTTCTGATTGTTTTCGTAGCTCTTGCGAAGTGAAGTTATTGTTTCAAGTAAGCGGCAATCCTGTCGCTATTTGCAAAAGGAGAAAATCTTACACAATCACACCCTAAGCAAACAGTCGCATTGAACTATTGTGCTATTTGTTCCTTTGCCTCTCTCACAGATTGATGAGTTTTCTGATTGCTTTCTCCTGTTTATTGTTATGTAATTCTCGTTTACTTCTAGGGCTAGGGGGTCTGTCGCACAAAAAATTTTTTCCTTGACAATTTTTGAGCAATTACTCTTTCCCCGGGAAGAATGATCTCAAAGTTATCCTGGATCTTAAGGGTGTCAACTTCATCTAATAACTAGGAATGACGAAATTTGTCTTCGCAATTTGTCGCCATGTGTACGATGATATTTTACATAGATAAAAATAGACATTATTCGTCAAAAGTAAAAACATTTCAAATCGCTATAAACTTTATAATTTTAATCTGTGTTTATCCTGTACAGAAATTATATCTCTAAATACTAAAAAGTACGTTGCTGTTGAGAAATGGGAGTACATTTCACTTAGCTTCCAATAATATAGAATAGAATTTCTTATTTCTAGTCTTAACATGTTTTTTTCTGAATGAACTGTAAATTTACACCATGTAAAGCATAGTTAATAGAACACCCTCCACATGTTATAAACTTCTTTAATTTGGAGAGCATTTATTTTTTTTCGTTGAGGTACGTATAGCCCGATATAGCTCTCACCACCCACCCTTGACCTTCCGATCTATCACTTCAAAATGCAGATCAAGTGATTATATTACCTGTATTACAGTATGATGTACACACCCTTGACCTTCCGATCTATCACTTCAAAATGCAGATCAAGTGATTTCACAAGAAAAAATACAACCACCTAAAAGATTTGTTATTCACTCCTCTCTCGGTATCCTTCTTTCGCGCGGAACTTATTGTAACGTTGTTAAGGATATTGCCAGTCGCGAGTTCTGTTTTATTAGAATTCCAATTTGTGTTGTACGATTGTACCACCTTATACATAAGGGACCCAATTCCTTTTTAATCCTTCACCTTACTTTTGAAAGGACTTCTCCGATCGTAAGGAAGATAGGCGCAACTGAATGTAAATCATTCTATGCCTCCTTAATCTTCAATATTGTTGCAAATGGGCATTCTGTTGTTTCGAAAATCTCCTTGTGTTCCAAGGTGGATGACCTTTTGGGCACATAGACCATCTCTCTGATGTATATAGGAAGATCATTTATATCATCTGTCTGGAAATGGACGTCTTTTTTGAGTATTAAGCCGACCATCGCTTAAACAACCACACTAGTTCACATACAAGTTTATTTTGATAGGATATCGTCAACATAATTTCACTGGACTTTTTAATAATTTCCACTAAAGAATCTATACGAACTTTCGAACCTTCATCTTTTTCGCAGGTGTCGTCTCACTTGTATTCTTTCATCTTAAATACAAAATTTACTCACATCGAGAAATTTTATGTGCGGCAAATCTCAGACCGGTGGCGAACCCTTTTCGCTTTATTTCTGCTATATAAGCTGTGTGATTGTTCTTCAAGTATGGGGTACCGCAAGAGTCAGTTTTAAGGTAAATATTTTTTCTATCACCGTCTGCTGTGTTCAATTTGGGCCACAATGGAAGGAATTTTTGCGTTATTCTTTACTGTAATTAACAATTCTACATAATACTACATTTACATTAACGAAATATTTATTATTATTATAGAATGACTTCAGCTTTGTGATATTAAAAGACTTGATCATAGCTTCGATTCATCAATTTCATACGCTCGAAAAACATTCTATTACATTTACCCCAACAAAGTGATGGACACCAATTAATTGAGTTCATTTATTAATGCATATTCTCCTCCAATTCGACACCCATCATACTTCCAAGAAAAGATGAGCAGTGCAAAATATTGCCATCCATCACTGCCATCACGAAACCGCGAACATTTCCGACCATTTTTCATTAGACAAGTCTGAGCAAAATGAATATTCATCTGTTAAATTGCTATAAGGCGGCAGTACCACCCCGTCCCAAAGCTAACCCACTCATTCAACCAAGCACAACTTTGAACGTTTTCAATTAATCAGAGTTATCTCTAATGGGAGTACGTGAATTAACCTTTGACACAATTAACAAGCACAACAGTGTTATCGCATATTTGAGGCGTAGTGCATTCTCTACATGAAAACTGTTCAGGGTGTAGCGCAACATTCATCCCATTTAAAGTTGCTGCATTCACACGAACAGAATATGTTTTTTATCCTGGGAAAAAGCTGTCTGAGCTCTGTCTACTCCTGTCTCTGACACAAGGATTGGGCTTTCGATTCCTGCAGGTCTGCTGTGCTTGCATTTATATTTTGCTGCTGTTCCATAGTCCGTACAAATTTATGACTTGGATTTGTCTCTCCATACAAATCCGATTTGACTATTCGAGCAGAAAAACGTCGTCTCGTGGACAGCAAGATAAATATTCCTGGCTACAATGGCTCGTGCTAGTCCTCGGTGCAGCACTGAGATAGTGAGATATGTGCATAGAAAGCCAGTGGAGCAAGAAGATGGATGCACATGAAGTGTCACATATACGATATATGCAGATGAGCACGCATACTCTGCTGATATTTTTAAAAATCTCACGTCCCAGCCTTGCCCGCAATCCGTATACGTTTTGAAATTAACAAGGGCAAAAAGAAGAGCGCGTTCACCAGCAGCAGGGTTTAGGGCACCCACAGAAAATTGTTCACCCGAATTCCCCTTCACCCTAGGGCACTTTTAATGAGTCCAGAGTCCCTATACATCTTAATTATCAACGTGAACACTCAAGCACAATATTCTACAGAAAGATGATTTGTGTTTTCTAATATTTCGATGGCTGTTTTTTTTCCATGGCTCCCGTTGAGTCTACACGCAATCGATTCTTTTAAAGGGCGGCCTAAGCAGCAGCAGAAAGCAAAGGGTCATCTTTAATTAGAAAAACTAGAAAAGCCTAAAACACTTCAGAAATTTCGGTCTATAGAATGAATGAATTAATGTGATTAACTGGTACACGAGTTGGCCTACTACAGACGAATATTTATTGATGACGCTAACGTGTCTTCATCAGCCAGATTAATTAAAAGTGATTAGAATCTCGCTAATTGACTTGAATATTAGCTGGAATTCAATAACTTCGGCAAGGACGCGTAGGATGTTAGATAAGAAGTTTCCTGGTAAGGTTTTAATGTTAATTAAATACTATTAGGGCTTTCTCTGATTAAGGACAATAGTTTCTAAGAATAACATTTGTTTGCTTATTAACTGGAAATACTATTTGATATTCAAAGAAGTATAGGGCACAGCATCTTTTAATGATTTGAAAATATTCATGACAGGCAGGAGAAAAAAGAATCCATCTTGAATTTCGGTTAAAACTTGCTAATGATATGGATTTTGCTAAGAGAGAACATAGTGTCCTTTTGAATGCAATAATTTATTTCGTCACAGTCAGAGTCTTATAGACTACTATTTCGGCATTTAAAAGCTTTCTCAGTGCAAATGTATTTTAACACGTAATTCCCTCTCGAAAGCTTTTATTCTACTTGCGACATTCAACGTATTAAAATAACTTTAGATGCCAACATCATCTTAGCAAATTATTGAGATTATTTGTTATTTAGGAGTAATTTTTGATGTTCAATCAATTGCTGGACTTCGTTGACCGATTGGAGAAGACGTTTACGAGTTAAAACAATTTTAAATGAAACTTTGCGTTATTGTAATGAATTTTATAGCCCTTTAAACACTCAATTTTGCCCATTATATGAGTTTAGTTTTTTTTACTCGAAAATTCCATGAGTTCTATAAATAACTTCATACCAGAGATAAAAAGAAATGAAAAAGAGAGAGTTGGAAGTTCAGAAAAAAAAAATGAAGTTCTTTATTTTTTTTTTTTTGCAGTAGGTTTTTCAACACTCGCCTGCATTTAGTCTAATAGAGAGTCCATATAGTACACAGTGAAAGATTAGTAGAAAGATAATTCGTATCCTATGCGTGTGCCTACAAAATATCGACATCAGGTTTCATATTAATAACTGAACCCATCCATAAAAGCGGAAAATTCCATTATGGAAATTTCTCAAACTGTGCATTCAGTATGAAACCGACACAGATGTTTCTTTGTGTCCAAAAATAAGAATTGTGATAATGTTATCAACCCGTGCGATTCCATTCGCTCAATCGCTCTTGAGACCTATAATTCTTGTCCTATTCCTGGCTTCATAGAAGAAGTTTGCCATATCTTTTTGATCTTCTTATCCTTGATTTATAGGTCTGGCGGTGATATGTACAAAAGGGGCACCAACGCTGTGGGCAGACTAACCTTTGTAAACTTTTCACTTTATGTAAGGTAATCATCTGCCTAATGTCCTTCGTTTGCTTTCATGTCATAACTAATAGAAAAAGCCCTTCTACATTAGATGAGTGCACTCTTTGTTCAGTTGACTTACTGTTAATGTTAACTCACTAAATGTTAACTAGAACTCCAGGTGTTTATTATGTGTGAATTCTTAATATTGCTTCTCAAATAAAAAGAATAAAGTAAAGTGACTAAACTTTCTCTTTTTGTGAAATCGATTAGCTTGACCCCAGAGGGATTTTATGTTACAAAAAAAAACAAAAATCATCTTGGGCTTATTAGCCTTATAAGCTGTCTTTATTAATAATTAGAAAAAATTAACAATTTAATATATAACGTACCAACTTCTAAGGCCTCTCGGATCTCAGAGCCAACTGGCATTTTACTCAGCATCAGCTTGCAATTCATCTTCGAGTATTGCTAGATTTTTAACATTTTCCCCTGTGTACTGTTGGCACACAAGGGTACAAATTCTGTATAGACCGTTTTATACTGATACCATTTGGTCTTTTCACTTCAAGTACCCGAATTCTTTGATTTAACCTTGTATATACTGCATTTGTAAAACCCACCTTCCACAAGATTGTGAGGGTTTTTTCATTGCCGGTCAGAACCACACCTTAATGCTTGCAAATATTCAAGTAGATTTAATGGTGAGTGTTTCGTAACATACTTAGGTACTTGCCTTTCCATTGTTTCCGGAATTTCGTGATCAATTTCCTGGGATAAAATCGTTATCTTCAAATCGGACCACAGATAAATTGAGTAGAAATGAAACATTCTCAGGGAGATGAGCCCCCCGTTCTAGCCCCTCGTAACGCCGCCGTGAATGCAATCAGGAATCATCCAAATTTAGTGGTGCTATCAAATTTTTGTAGCATGGTATCTTCATCGAAACTTATCGTAAGTTAACATTTTTCAAGATAAATGCAGGCCGCTGTAACTGCAAGATACTTCTTTTGGTTCAGATGTAGGTCACTTTAGCACTAGGTTTAACAAACCCGTCATTTTGACGGGTACCCTCTCTTTCAATTGCATTATTCAGCGTATTATTTCTATCTCTGTTGTAAGCACTTCGGTAATTATCTCTTTTTTCCGATTGGGCGAAAGTCCAAAAGTTTATAATCACTGGTCATCTACATAGAATGACACACTAGAGAATTTTGCAATTATCGTGATAGCTAACTTCTTGACTTTCAGGATTCTTTCATACAATTGCAACTAACATTTCCTTCAATAAATCAATAAAAAAATAATGCACTACCCACGCCGGTGGTCGAGCGGGTTGAGGCGCACGTTTACAGATTTTTTCCCCTCTTGGTGTGTGTTCGAGTCCCGCACAAGACATGGCAATTTGTTTGAGTACCAGTGGTGAGAAAATTTTACTAACAAGAACCGTACATGTGAAACCACTGAGATGTTGCACAGTAATACTTTCATGCCAAATATTGTGACTCACTTGCAACATTTGTCAGGTTAAAATTTCCCAATCTCCCTATCCTTAATTTCCTTCCGCCTAAGCTGTGCTGTGTGCATCATAGCATTGTCCCCTGAGCTTAGGCAATACCTTAAAAAAAGGAGTATGTAATGCAGAATTTTCAATGACACCCTTGTGTTAAAATTCATTTGTGTTGGGAATGTATACCTTATTCATGATGTAATGAACACATTTCTTTCTAAGGTATAAGAAAGTACTATAAAATATTTTTCCAGGCATAGTAGCAAAAGAATAATGAAAAACAAGCAGTATTGCTTAAATGCTCTAGAGAATCGATAGTAGAAGATATATTCATATCGCCAGTGAGAGAATGTAAGCCTTCCTTTAGAGTTTGTCTAATATAAAAAATTTGGCACAATTAAATAAAATTTTAATTTTGGTTCTGCAAATGAGGCTCAAGTCGAATGCTATAAAATATTTCTTCCACCGTTGCAAAAGCACAAAGATCTTATTGGATTTTTGGCAGTAGGAAAATTATGTTTCTGGTCTAAATAAATATTTGTAGAATTTTTTCTTTTTTTACATGCTTTCGTCTGAAATCAGTCAACGAACGAGTTAAAGAAGCATGGACGAAGCACTGAGTCTTGTGGTACACCAGCATTAAACTCATGTGGGTCGATTGCTTTAAGCTAAGAAAATTAGCACTATATAACCGGTCGATAGCCTTCGAGATATCGAACGTAATAGTCTCAGACTCACCAAAATTGAGTAGAAATGGAAATCAACATGTTTGGTGTCCAACGATTAAGATCCTGTTGACCTCATTTTCAGAATTTCTAACACAGGTGCTATTCAAGAATGGCAAATTCTTTTCAAAACTGTTGCAATTATAAGACTACACAAGAAACCTACTGCGTGCTATTCCTACATAGACACTATTGGTTATAATTAAAACGGATGAGCTCCCTACAAACGCTATCTTTTGGTCGTTTTTACCCTGGCAGACAGAGACTAATTACATCTACTTCCTAGAGAAAGCACAAAAGCTGACATAAAGAAAAATTGAAAATGGAATAGTTACGAATTCAACACTAAAAATTGTGATGAATGGGTAAGCTATTTGATTATAGAACTTAATGGAAACTACATAGAATGCAGTCCTTTTCGGTTAAGAATGTTCTCTGCTCCTGACAGAGTAAATAATGATGTTGCCCCATTTTTAGTTACCTCCATGCAATGAGGGAACTTTTAATTTCCACTTATCTTGAACATGATGAATGCATGCTTTGCACACTTAAGAGAGTCATTATTGGAGTTGAAAAAGACTCAGGGTTTTCTCTTCAGGGAAAATACCTTTCAGTGTTAAATAGTGTTGCATTCGAATACAAATTACTCTGACGGTATTAGCTTAATTACATCGCGGCATTTATCTATTAGTTGCACCTGGTTCAAAAATTCTTAACCCAAAATGAATGGACCCAATAGCATTTACTAGCATACAGCACCTCAGTGTTGGTAATCTACTCCAGGGTATATTATCTAAAAAGAATGTCAAGGCGATCTCATATCACATGTACAACAGAAAACGACTCTTAACGTTAATAGTATTCCAGAGGCAACAACAGAAACTGCTGTTTGGCAAAGAATAAGTCCGTAATAGAGATTGATTCGAACATGCTCATACGGTGAGTAATTGCCTACCAACATGCGAAGCGCCACCTCGATTATATATACGCTCAGAAAAGCTTCGGTACTTGTCAATGGATAGAGCAAAGACAAAAAAGCAAAAACTCGATGGGGCTCCGAAAAGCGTGTGAAACTTGTTCTTCTTTTTTTTTCTTTACTTTGAACTCTTCCGCGCTTTACACTTTGTACGTCTGTACAAATCCAGTGGATACATAAAAAGCTGCCGCTGCCGGATTCCACTTCTAGCTGGCTGCAACCATGAAATCTCCAACAAAACTTTTTGACAAAAAATTACAATGGTGGGGGGTGAGCGAATAAAGTTAGGACTTAGATTAATGGCAAAAAAGCACCTTGACGTCAGACTCAAAACCGTAGAAATGCAGACGAACTCGAAAACACCAAATGGCAAAAGCAGGAACGAACTTGCATACACTTGAATGGAATGCTGAGCTTGCGAATGACTCATGACTGCTATGCTTATGCTCTAGCTCTTGTAAAAGTCCAGTCCTAATGTGTCCGGCTCTTTTAAGTGGAGAGATAACAGCTTATGGTGAACGTGGAGTACATTTGAATTGATTAGGTCGGGCCAGTCTTGCAAATTTGCAGTAATTTCTATGTATACCGTCGTATAGGCTATTTTTAGTGGCTTCTGGGTACTGAACAATCGGCTCTTTGATGTATGCCAGATTAGAGTTAAATAAAATGACCTTCTTGAGAAATATATCAAGGAGTTTTGTATTCTCGGGAGGTCTAGAAGGTTTTTGTACATACTAATTTCATGGAAATTAAGAATAAGTGTGTAGGAGGAATTTTTGATTTGTTTTGGGATTTTGTGGGTGGTTCCTTTGGTATTGGAGAAAATGTGAAAAAACTTGAAGCGTGTCCAGAAAAACTGGATTCTTTTATGATTCTATGCGGTTTGATAGAGGACTCCTTTTGTATGCAAAAAATAAAATGGGTTGATTTAGCTGAGATTACAATTTAGGGCTTTTGTCAAGAAAGCAATTTATTTCTCCAGATTAATAGCGCGGCATGTGTTTAAAATCCTGAAGAAATTGTTACATAAAGTCCTATGATATGTGTACCATAAGGTGCAATCATAAGTCCTGTCCTCGTTTTCTCCAACGTCATGAAGTTCTGTGGAATGGGGAAATCTACGTGACAAAGTCTTAGAAATGCAGGACGTGTTGAGTCTCGGAGTAAAATATGAAACCATTGAAATTTTTTATTGTTTGGTTTTGTGTTTTATTTATGGTATTTATAATACCTTTGATTCTTCCAATATGCTAGCACCTGCACTCCAAATAAATACCATAAAGATGTTAAAAGTGAATTTTTTTTTTTGAAAATACACATCAGGATATTAAAGGTTGCAGATTAGCGAAAACGCGACCAAAATGACAAATTCTTCACATTTATAGAAGGGGTTGGAGGAGTTGAAAACATATCAGAGTTGAGTTAAACTAGTGATATTGACGTTGTAATTGTTTTAGCTAGTTGTAGCTGACTATAAATCGAGCAACCTAAACCTTTGAAATCAAACGCATGGACTGAAGTTAAGGATGTGATTGTAGGGAATTTAGGCTGTATTAATCAGCTCTGACTCGTAAAGGAAGTTCTTATAAACCTCTTATCTTTTTCTTTTTACTGACTGGAGTATTATGCATACACAAAAATGATATTCCGGTTAAATTCGTAGCTTTTTAAAGAGATATAGCTTATTTAAAAATAATATGTGATTTTGCCAGGTGAATTGAAGCTCTACTCGTCTGTAGACTTTGTATAAATTACATGAGAAAACAATGCCATGCAAGGAAGGCTATAAAGCTTAAAGAGGCACATGTAGTGAAAACTACATATTTTCAATATAGTTCTTGAAAATTTTTAGAGAAGTTATTTTTATAGAGTTTTTTTAAGGTATTGCCTAAGCTCAAGAGATAACTCTGTGATGCACACAGCACTGCTTAGACGGAGGGAATTAGGCAAGAGGAGATGGGGAAACTTTTAACCTGACAAATGTTGCAAGTGAGCCACAAATTTTTGGCATGAAATTACTGTATAACATCCTAGTGGCCTTGCGGGTATTCTCGTCAGTAGAATTGCCTCAACCACTGGTACCCAGCTATATCGCAGCGTCCCGTGCAGGATTTGATCTCACGCCAACAACATGATCCCTTTTGAGTTTTAGAATTGATCATACTCACAGCGCTATGAATGGCCTGCAGTTGTAATGATTTAAAAACAACTTATTTCAATTATGTATTGCAATGTAAACACCTTTTTTGTTTTGCCTGCGCCTGCCGAGATCTTTAATGATGTATATTCATTGGCGCTGCTGGAAAGTAGTTTGTCGATAAAATGCTGTCAGGTACGATTTAGAATTTTCTAGAACAAATATCTCCAGATTTATCGTTAGTCATGTATAATATACATGTATATAGTGTAGATCACATATAAAGATCTCTTCATGATAGCTTGGCAATAATTTGGTGTTCGATGAAGATTTGAGATTTAATTTACCAGACATTTAAACCTGTAGGCGCCCCTGCCCCACCCGTAATTATCATTAACTTATTAAAGACACCATTTTATCCAGGCGCGTTATTATTATGGCCCTTTTCAGCCACATTATAAACTCGTTTAGTTTGGACTCCTTAATTATAGGCTCCTTGTTGCCGAGCAGTGTTTGTGAATACATATCATAATTTTTTGAGAATTTTGCTAAAATGCCCCGATTATTTCATGCTCAATACTAAATTTCTTGAAACAGAAATAAAAGTGTGCTTTGAAAATGCGCACACATTCCAAAGATTTCAAAAATCTTTTGTCGGTTAAAGCAGACAAAAGAAAAATTTCCTGAACCTGAGCCGTTGAGCTGTGATGGAATCTCCTTCACCAGGAAAAAAAAACAAACACGCGAAAACAGAAAAGTCATTAAAACATGCTGAGAATTTGTTGCGAAAACATTTTGTATTAAGAAAGAACAAAGAACGAACAAAAGTAATTTTTACTTGCGGATAAAACTTGATCTGGATGAGACTACTTCTACAGGAACAGAACAGGAATGACGGCATTATACCTAATTAGACCGTGTCCATGACAGAAACAGGCGTGGGAAAACTTCCCATTTGCAAGCGACGACCGTCTTTAATACCGATGTCAAAAGGGCAAAAGATTTTAAATTGAATACGGCGGTGTTCGGGTGTGTGTTGTGTATTTGAACGGAATGGTGATGACTTCGCAACAAAAGTTTCTCGTTATATTTCCTGCCTGGCAAAACTCCTAACTTTGCTACTTATTTGACAATTAGAAAGCAAGACAATCGCCCTGGGGACGAAGAGTGTCAGTTATCGCAGTTTAATTTTATCTAAGAATGGATATAATCCGTAGCTATCGCTATTTTGCCGAGGACAATCCTTAAAATCTTGTCTAGTA
>QYTT01080805.1:0-21515 GCA_006980735.1 Dasypogon diadema | reverse complement strand
CTATCCATTCCGGAGTTATTAAGGAGTAAGTGAAGAGAGTCACCTCCGGGATGCGAAAAATGCAGGCATTTACCTAGGAAAAATCGCGGGTTTTTCATGACGTCATATCCGGTTGAGTTTGGTATCAAAAGATTGCTCTCGACGAGTACTTTTAAAAAATGTATAGTTATAGTGGTCTATCTTCATACAGTCCCGAATAATACAGTCCTAAACATGAATTTGTACTAAAAATTGGGGGAGTCTAAGGATTAAAGTCCTTCTCACTACTACAACGTTAAAGCAATGCGTGCAAAATTATTCCCTAACCATTCCAAAATATCAAAAATGCACAACGTTAGTATTCAAGTTTTCACTTCTGCCGGCACTCCCGGAGTGCAACCCGTCGTTTTTTTTTTATATTTATCGTCGTTAAGTCATGTATAATAAATTTATCTGTTTTAAAATTCAAGTCGAAGAAATGAATGAATAATGTTTCAACTAGAACACGAACACTTTGAAAAATAAACTTTCATTCATCTCAGACACACGTCTACTTTGCATAAAACTTTCAGTAAAATTGAGTCTACACTGAAATATTGTTTGTGTCAAGGAAAAAAAAGCCTTCAAAAAATTTAGTTAGATTTTTAAAAGAAAGCTCAGAGTAAAAAGTTCTTTTCAACCAGTTTTTGAATTTAAAAGTAATAAATATAAAATAATATTTTAATTGTAATCCTCGTAAAAGAAGTAAAACTATGAATTTAGTTTAATGAGAATAATTAAAATAAAAAAGAATTTCAAAGCTAATTTTTAAAGTGCATTTTAACTTTCAACAATGAAAAGTTTGGTGCCAAGAGAGAATCTCGATTTTTAATAAATTTTTAAAAGAAGGAAGATTTTTTTGAAGTAGCTCGTAGAAAATCTATACGTAATCGGCCAGTCAATTCTGCCGACTACAGGTACCGTTTTATTAAAAGATATTAATACGGAAAATTAATGTATTTCAATGATTTTCAATAAATGGTCCAAAATTAGCAAACCGCAACTTTGCTGGTATATGCGTACAAAACGTATGTACTCCAGTGTAGTCCATTTCACGTTTTTTAATTCTCCTTTTAATATTTTGGGCTTTCCAACTTCTTTTATACACCAGTGAACTCAATTCGCCAGAAAAGTCTTCAATTGGAAATAATCGTGGAAGGTTAGGTCGATTACGTTCTTTTGAAACGAAAGGAATTTTATTATACTTTAGGAAGTCAATTAGTTTTCCAGCATAGTAGAATGAAGCTTTGTCCAGCTAAAACACGTAGCTACCGTCGCACACTGGTTTCTTCCAAAGCTCATAAATAAAAAAATCGACTTTATGTCACCCTATTTTTAATAATCACATTATTTCTACAAATGACTTCCCTTTATTATGATACATAATATGGTACAGTTATAAGTTTCCTTATATTTTGTCTAGCAAAATAATATTAATATATCTTATATTTGGCGTCAGGTCGAAAAGGCCAACAATTCCACTAAACACCAGCAGACGTATGATTGTATGAAGGTTTCCAAAGGGTAATAGAGCGCATTGCTTATGCGGACGAAAGGATGAGAGTTTCCAGGAAAAATACAGCGACTGGCTCAAAGACTTTAAAAACTTTGACGCTACACCTGTTACAATATTTCCACCAGAAGGAAAAAATCGAGGCGTTTTCGGTATGTTCATCACAAGCAAAAAGAAGGTGATTGGAAAGCTTGGCGAGTCTCGATGAAGCACTAGCTTATGATTTAAGATCTAACCAGACGGCTGCGACCGCCTTGTTCTGATGTGAATGATGCGCCTTCGTTGTTAGTGGAAACAAAGTTGACAAAAAGTCAGTATCAGCTCATCAAGAACGTCGCAGCCGAAAAAACGCTTTTATCTGTTAAACTACTGATCAATAACCTGCTGCAGTCAGGGCAGGACAAAGTTTGTGCAATCTAGATAAAGGGCAGGAAGGAGCAGGAGTTGCATACCGTCCTCGTAAAGATAGTTATATTTTCTGAAAAGTTTTCTAATAATGTAAAATTATTACTAAGAGCATATGGCAAATCAGCTGAAATCAAATAATAAAATAAATATATCAGGAAATAAATGCTCATGAAACAATAAACACCTAAAGTTTATTCGTACATTCCTTTTACCTCTATGTCAAGTTCATTTGAAAATTTAATTTATGTAATATTCATTGTCTACATTCTTCACATTATTTTTGGAAATGGAACGCTATAATTTGTTTTAAATAATCCTTTTGAAAACTGGATTCTGCTGAAGGTAATACCAGATCCAATTCACATATTTAGCCACTTTAGAAATCCTTGTTTACTTATATTCGCCAAATCAAAGAAATACCTCTTTCGTACACTTTCTTTCACTTTTTTCACCGACTCTTGTAGCATGTTCCACCCTAAAAGAAATTAGATCTCGTTTTTATTGCTTTAAGTTTTTCAACCTGATCTTTTTTGATTCTTAAGACTACTAAGTGAAGTGAAGCGAACTAAACTTTAATTTTCCAATAATCCCTACCAAAACAAGGGCAAATATAGTATAGAATAGTTAAACATCTTCAAGCCTTAATTTTTACTAAACAAGTTGTTAATTGACTAAGCTTTTAAAGTAAAGGAAGATAAATTATTAACCATTAGTGATTTTAAGGTAAAGGAAATAGTAAATGAATGTATCAAATGAAATTAACAATACCCAACTGCTTTCTATTGCCTTTCCTATTACTGTCGTCACGAATCAAGTGTCAGAAATTAACCGATTGTGATAAATTATCCCAACTGGAAGCAGAAAATGCCTGTCCTCCATTAGGAAAAGTGAGAGTAAGCTGACACTTTTAGGGAGCATTCAGTAAATTCGCAGGAAAATACCTGAGGTAATCTTTTAACCTTTATGACAAATAAATTGTAATTGTCGTCCTTACATTACCTATATTTTATTGCGTGCTTCATCTACTTTCATTTATTACATCAATTATCCTGCTCCTTAACTGAATTAAAGAGATTATTTATGTCTTTTTATTACTGCTGGGAACAAAAATTAATTGTGCCCAATTTAATTAATTTTATCGTGGTTTCTCATAGCCGTATTTATTTATAGTAATCCGCTTAATCCAAGTTTGAGGTGAGTTTGGCTATTTGTCATAATAACGCGTTGCCAAGATGTTGGTTTGTAGAATTGTAAAAGAACCTCTACCTATTTTTGGTACTTAAGTATCTTAATGTGACTACATATTTAAAAATTTTAGAAAATCAGAACTAATTTCATTTTGTGAATTCTTAAAATTTAATTCCCTTTACCCTTTTCATCTTATGAGATATAGCGGATTCTTTCTAATTCTCAAGAAAAAACACATAAATACAGTTGCAATCCACTTTATTAAATAATAGCTAAAATATGTTTATAAATGTCACACATATAATTAAAGTTTAATTCTACGATCCTCATAATCCGCCTAAAGTACCTCTTTTTAAACGAAGTTACGAACTTTCCATTCCAGTACGCAGTCCTCTCTCAAGTTGATCCCCTCAAACTATAGCGTCTGTCTGTGAGACACGTTTATAGTAATCGTCCTACAATAACCTAAACTCAACAGGGAAATCCAATGATATCAAGGGTATATACATGGTAACAGTACTGACTCCTCTCGAGAATATCCGTAAAAATTGTGCTCCTGATATCATTGCGATTCAGAGCTTTCAATTTCAGCTTAATATCATTACAATGATTCGGTGCAGGTTCCCCAACGGCCAACGTTATCACAGAAGTACCCACTCTCAGAATGAGTTTATGGATTAGGAGATCCGATGGCGGAAGGAAATTAAGGATAGGGAGATTGGTTAAAATTTCACCTGACAAACATGCAACATCCCAGTGGCTTCACAAGTACAATTCTTGTCAGTAGAATTGTCCCAACCACTGGTACCCAGATAAATCGCCGCGTCCTGTGCGGGATTCGAACCCACGTTGGCTTGAAAATGCTTAGAAATTTCATTGAATAGTGAACAGCGTCATCTGTGCATAACTGAGTCTATCGATTTGTATATTGATGTATAACATACTATTAAAGCTCGCATAACCATTTCATAGAACTCTCCTGGATGTCGGTATTGTTAAGCTACATATATTCTCGCGATCAAGTCTTCAATGGTTGCTGCTATTGTTAAGTTCTGTTCTGTTGCAATTCAGGATAGTCACTATCACCTATGTTAAGCGTTAGAGCGGAAAATTGGCTAGCGCAAAAATGTATTTACCTCTTTTCATCCCCTTATGTGTGGAAATTGCAAGAAGTCTGTGGTTGCTTGCATTTCGTAAAAAATATATCCTTCAAAATTCATGTCAAACATATTGATAGTCTGGACTGATAGATTCAATCTGCAAAAATATTTTGGCTACTGGAATTTCTATAAACCATTTCCTAATGTATGCTGGCATATAAAAGGAACCTTTTCTCCTAATTTCACTTTTCTAAGACCGATGGCTAAGGTTGGGCATTAAAATGTCAGCCAGTGAGCTTTTCCTTTTATTATATGTATATTATACATAATATAGATTACTACAAAGCCCAATCAAACGCACAAATCGACAACACTACTATTATCAGCAATAGAAAGTGAAAGTAAACAGCAGCCATAAAAGAGGTGTAGAAGACGCTGCAGAAGTGTAGAAGAACTACGAATCGTTCGAAGCGAGTAGTGCTTTATTCTCAAGCAAGCTCACCTCCCACCATGATCACTAGCGTAGCCAACCGTTTGTTTTGTTTTTAACGCACTCGTACTGCTAACCGTGAAATTTCAACCTTATCTAATCATCGAGATCAAACAAAGTACAGATTAGTGTGCTATGTAAACCATGTAACCCTGCAACAGTTGCATCTTTATTAGTTCAGCCGTTTCTGAGTTTATCTTGAAGAAAATAGGCAAATAGACAGAAAAAAATTCTAAAAACACCTGTTTATGCCTTAGTATCCTAAATTGTAACGAATAGACCTACTTATAGGCTTCTATTGCGAATTCGCTGACGTATACATCAGTTTAATTCATATATATATATAGATACTGAGATACCATTATCATTTATGTACAGGGCCTTAATGACAGTTACAGTTAAAATGTTGCCCCTAATTTTAATAGTTTTTCAATTTGTACACAGGAACCCTAAATATTTCCGGGATAAAAAGCAGCCTACGTATATCACTCCTCGCAAAATCTGTGAAAGTCCCGTTAAAATCGATTCAGGTGTTTCGAACAGTAACCCGAACAAACAGACAAATTTTAAAAACGGGTGTTTGGGTTTTGATAACGGATAGGTAATCACATGAACCTTAAAAGAGGCAGTTACTTCGAAAACACAGACAGACGCTTCAATTTTGTTTATTTGTACAGATTGTTTAATCCGCTTACTTTAATATAGTTATTAAATAACTAAACACTGAATTCAATTTTAATATGTACTGAACTTAATTTAAATATGTGCACTTTGCTATATTAATTCTTAATGAACAAAGATTGCACGGTGGATGAACGAAAACTGCTCTTTTTTAAGGTATTGCTTAACACAGAACAGCTTAGGCAGAAGAAAATTAGGGAGGAGAGGATTGCCGCATTTTAACCTGACAAATGTTTGTTAAAGTAGGCCACAATTTTTAGCATGAAATTTTTACTGTCGAACATCCCAATGGCCTCGCAAGTACAATTCTTGTCAGTAGGATTGCCTCAACCACAGAGGAGAAAATCTGCGGACGTACGCCTTAGCACGCTCGGCCACCGGCGTGGGTGAAAGATCACATTCAAATAACCGAGTGTTTTATTTCCTCATGAAATTTTGTTGCATATGCAAAGATTCACATGAAGTCTTGCAATTTGACAGTAATACAACGCAACACTAATTTAGGTTGTGGAAATGCATGCAAGCAAAATTGCGGCAAGAGAGGATGGCGAATTTAGGTGAAATTTTACTATTCATTCAAACATAGGTAACATTAAAGTAAGGAATTTGATGGGATAATTAAAGGAATGTGATCATGGTACATAATATATACATCGATAGTTGTGGGATGCCCTTGTAGTCGGCAGAAATGACTGACCGATTAGGTATATATTTTTACAGGAGCTTTCTCGAAAATCTTCTTTCTTTTAAAAATCTCAAGGAATCTAATTTCCGTCTTGGTACCACACTTTTGATTTTTAATAGTTAAAAATGCACTTTTAAAATTAAATTTTTGAAATTCGTATTTTTTTTACTTTTTCTGATTTGAAAATAGTCTCCTCTTAATTTCTTATTTATCTAAATTCACAGTTTTATATCCTTTTTGAAAAGATTGCAATTACAATACCATTTTACAGTTATTATTTTTAACACGTTGACTGCCGTGCCGGTCACCGCCCACCGGTAACCGACATTTAAAAGCTCTCTCACGACAAAGGCATTTTACTATATACTTAGTTGTCTCACGAAAGCTTTTATGCTAATTTCGGCAGTCAACGTGTTAAATTAAATAACTGATTGAAAATGCTTCCTATTCTGAGCTGGAGCCCATTGGAGCTGCTCCGTGAAATGCGCCATCTACTCAAATCATTGTGACTACAGCGGCTGCCACCAGATCCAACTCTGCAGCCTCTGGAGAAGGTAAATTGGCAGAATGCTGGTATCACCGCGCATACGGACTCGAGGCAAAGAAGTACCATGCAGGCATAACTCCTCAAACTAAAAGGCCAGTTGTCAATGGCGACAACCTCTGGCCTGAAGAACTGTCGCCTTTTTATCCGTAATAGAGGAGACAATACCGACACATTCCTCATTGACACTGGCGCGGACATATCGGTACTCCCTGCTACAAAGACAAAAGTACCCTCACCATGACAGCCCTACTCTCTACGTAGCGAACAACACTCGGATAACTACGTTCGGCACAAAAGCTCTCGACCGATCATCGGAGCAGACTTCCTCCGATATTTTGGGCTAGTAGTGGACATCCGAAATCACCGCCTAGTAGACCAAGAAACATCATTAGCCAGTGTGGAATCAATCAGTACCATTCCATCGACGGAACTCACTAATATCAGCCGCGAAGTACCTTTCGGCAATTTGCTACAGGAATTTCAGGACGTAACTCTCCCAATGACGAGAAAGGGAAATGTCAGCCACAGCGTGTTCCATCATATTGTGACCAACAGCACGCCGGTTTATGCATGTTACCTTAAACCCGGAGAAACTAAAAGCGGCGAAAGCGGAGTTCCGGACGCTAATGGAGCAGGGAATATGCCGCCCCTCGAAGAACTCCTGGGCAAGTCCACTTTATATGGAACCGAAAGCGAACGGAAGCTGGAGGCCCTGCGGTGATTACCGGAGACTAAACGCCGTCACCACACCTGACCGCTACACAATCCCACACCTACAGGATTTTACACAATTTCTAGCAGGTGGATCTATTTTTTCCACATTAGATCTCCAGAAGACGTACCATCAGATACCAATGGCCCCCGAGGACATACCGAAAACTGCGATAATAACACCATTTTGGGTTATTCGGGTTTGTCCTCATGACATTTGGGCTTAGGAAGGCTTGTCAGACGTTCCAGCAGTTCATGGATGAGATCCTACGAGACTTTGACTTCGCATTCCCATTAATAGATGACGTGCTCATCGCATCAGAAAACGAGCAGAAACACCGCGAACATCTCCGACTGGTATTCGAACGACTGCGTCAACAGGGTATGGTCCTCAACCTCGACAAATGTCACATTGCACGGCCAGAAGTACGATTCCTGAGACACAGTCAACGCGCAAGGGATCAATCCGCCAGTTGAGAAAGTGGGAGCTGTATTAAAGTTCCCAAACCTGAAACGTTTTCTAAATTCTTTAAATTTCTACAAACGCTTCCTCAAGAATGCCGTCGATGACCAAGTGACCCTCCAACGTGTCATGCCCCAAAGAAACAAGAAGAATGACAAAAGGCCGGTCAACTGGTCACCAGAAGCGGAGTACAGTTTCGAAAAATGTAAAACAGCCCTCGCAAACGCAGCTTTACTAGCGCACCCTAGGCCAAATTCCAAACTGGCGCTTATGATCGATGCATGAGATTTAGCCGTAAAACGAGCACTACACCAACGACACGAAGGAGTATGGGAACCTCTTGGATTCTTCTTGCGAAAGCTGTCAAAGTACAGCACTTATGACAGGGAGCTACTGAGTGCCGGATAGGTATCCGTGAAGCATTTTCGCCATATGTTGGACGGCCACCGACCACAGGCCCCTGACATTTGCCTTCAAACAGAACCCCGATTAGGCCTCGCCTAGGCAGCTTCGGCAGCTGAACCTCATTGGACAATACACGTGTGACATAAGATACATTGCTGGAAAAGAAAACATGGTCGCAGACGCACTCTCGAGGATTTCTGAGATTTCACGTGCACAGGCCATTGATTACGAACTATTAGCAGACAACCAAATAGGGGACGAAGAGTTAACGCAGATTATAAAAAAAGGTACGTCATATACATTGACACTAAAGAAGTTTCCTGTCCCCACAGACGCGAATCGCTTCATCTACTGTGACACATCAACTCGCAATGTCAGGCCCTTTATAACCACACCATTTCGCCGAGCCGCATTCAACAGTGTGCACAACCTGGCACATTATGGAATCCGCTCAATAGTCAATTGATCACAGATGGTTTCGTTTGGCCATCAATTCATAGAGATTGTGGAGAGTGGGCAAAAGGATGTACGGCCTGCCAGTGGTCGAAAGTCTGGAGACACAGTCGCACACCGACACAAGTCTACCTACCAATCGACGCTCGGTTTAAGCACCTCAACATCGACTTGGTGGGACCACTGCCACCCTCAGGGGAATTTCGTTATCTACTCACATGTGTGGACCGCTTCTCGAAATGGGTAGAAGCAATACCGATACGAGACATAGGTGCGGAAAACGTGGCAAGGGCCCTGTATGAAGGATGGATTGCGCGATTCGGGGTGCCCCTAAGGATAACCACCGATCAAGGACGACAGTTTGAAAGCGAACTGTTCAAACAGCTGACGAGATTACCGGGCATAAAGCACCTGCGGACGACACCGTATCACCCGGAGGCAAATGGTATAATAGAAAGATACCATCGTACACTCAAGACCGCCCTGAAGTGCGACGCAACCGACCGTTGGACAGCCATCCTGCCGACGGTACTTCTGGGAATTCGCTCTGCAGTCAAACAGGATCTACACGCGACGATATCCGAACTCTTGTATGGAACTACCCTGAGAATGCCTGGCGATTTCTTCGACCCACCTAAAGATGACGCAAACGCACATGAATTCGTGAAACAACTTCAGAAGACCATGGCAACTGTAATCTCAACTCAAACTGACCATCACGATACCAGAAAAAACGTATACATTCCAAAGGACCTGGACCACTGCGAACAATTTTTCGTCTGTAATGATGCAGTGAAGAAGCCGCTCACCCCACCCTATGATGGACCTTACCCCGTCTCCAAGAAGACGGACAAATACTTTCGAGTAGACATTAATGGGAGAAAGGTAAACATATCCATTAATCGACTAAAGCCTGCTTATGCTTACAGAGAGGCAAATGAAACGACACCAAAGTCCAAGGGGCGGTACGACCCACCAAAAACGGAAGTCGACAGAGAAGACCATAGACACTACGTGACACGATCGGGAAGACGAGTGGTCTTCCGACACCCTGACCCAAAACGTCGCTAGCGCTGGAGGGTACTGTGGAGGACTAAACACACCTGGCAATACTCAGCCAGCGATGCAAAAAATCACTCCGACTAATCTGGATCAGTTCAGTTGGTCGTTGCATAGAGGGACTACAACTTCAGCCTCTTTGAATTATTTGAATTATTTTGTAGCCTTAGTTAAAAGTTTTTGTTATTAAATATAATATCGGTTTCCGGTAAGACAGTAGCCTTCTTATCTGGCCGTAGGGGTTTAAATTTGGCCGCCAGATTATTGGACATAATTCGAAAAGGAAATTTTGTACAGAGGAGTCTTATGAGATGAATTATATTTATATTATAGGGTATATATAATAATATTTTTTATGAATCATCGGTTTTTTATGCTAGTGACTAGGGATCGAAATCTTAGTTGGTGATGTATCGTCAAAAGCAACCTTTAATAAGAAAATAATACCAATAATACCAATCGCAATTAGTTTCCTCCTAAGACCTCACATAATTTTGAATTGTGCCTACTTTACATGAATCAACCATGATTTCTTTTGACTAAATATTCTTCCAAAGTAAATTACCTAAAAGATAAAAATTTGCTAGGACAGGAAATCATTTCATCTTAAACATTGGCAATTTTGTAAAAATTTAATAAAAGCACTCTTTCGAGATTAGTTCATTTGAGTAGAAGTAATTTCTAAAGAAGCCAGATCCCTGTTATTTACCCCGTTAATTATATTTATTGATGCTTTTGTTAAACTGTTCAGCACGTTCTTTCTCCGAGTGTTATATTTTATCAGAAATCGGTAGGTTTTCCCTTACGTGCCCTTTTCCATCTAATTCTACTCTTTGAAAATAAATTGTTTTCTTGGCTACATTTTCAAGAAATTCTATTTAGGAACAGTTTCCGTTGAAACAAAGTCAATTTTTCTTGTAAAAAGGTACCCATGTCACACAATATATTTTACGGGCTCCTTTAATTAAATTAATCGGATATCAATTAGGCTTAAGAGCCTTATTTTTAATTTTCTGCCTGCTGCTTGCTGAGACTATATTGTAAAAGTGAGGTAAAAAAGATTATTTACGGTGCCCTGCAAAAGTATGATGTAACTGTTGTAGATTATTAAATGATTCTTAAAAATTATTCATACCATCTAGCTTCCACCTAATTGAAACAGGTTCCATGTTTCAACGCGAAAACGGCTGAATCAGCAGAGAAATGTTAGATACTCCCTCAACCAGTGCACCGAAAGTTGTAGTTAAGAACCGATCCCGGCCTTGTGGTGTATTTAAGTGTTTAGAGCCATGTTTCAAAGGATCAAAATTTAAATTCTCGTCGGTTTTTAGTCATTTTGGAGGACCACCTCAGAAAGTTAGAAGTTACCCATAAACTTAGAAAACAGTCACATGTACACCTGGACCTTTTTTAGGTGGTTTTTTATAAGAGATTCTTTGCTTTTAGTTGGTTTGTTTTCTGTTACGCGATTATTCAACCCATTTTGCTTAACGCGGTTACTTCCGTTACTTCAACCTTTTTAACACGGAGTATACGTACCGTGTAAAAAAACGTGCAAGAAAACTGCCTAAAAGCAAGAAATCGCGGAAAAAAACGCGTAAAGGCCAGTAAATGGCGTAAAAAAAGGCCACGTGGACGTAACTTGCATGGGAAAAATTGTTCTGACTTGACTCGTAATGCAAAAATATCTAATCAAGCAGTTGTAAGAGGTGTATTGTACAAAAAAGGGTAGGCGCTGACCTCGTGCTTTCGGAGGTGGCGAAGGGTTGGCGCCTCACCCCTCAGAGGGGGAGATTTTCGCATGCGTGGTAGGCGTGGGTTCCGGAGACAGGGAGAGGGGTTTAGCCGGCAGACCCGGATCGTGGGGAATCCGGCACACGGGGGTAATGCATTCCCCCTCCGTCAAAAAAATTGTACAAGTCTGCTGTGTCCTGAATTATTATGTCGAGCTAGTACTTTAATATTTGTGTTGAAGCTTTTCTATTTTATTCAATATTAGGTTCTTTTTTAAAGAATTTTAATTTTAAGGGTATTGCCATTTGAGAATTTTTTACTTTCGCGATTTTGTCACAGATTTTTAATTTTAGCGACTACCCAAATTGGATAAGGCGATATTTGATTAGACAAGAAGATATTTAGTATGGACAATACGACTTTATATTTGGAAAGACCTAGCAAAAAGGGGATAAGTTGAAAATTGACGAATTTTCCCCTTTATTTGTACAACAAAGATTTAAGTCTCTCAGGCCGGTCAGTCTGACATCCTTTAGGTTAAAAACAATGAAGACGATGCTGATGGAGACTACCTGGAGAGTGTTATGAACCCCGTCCACAGCAAGATTTTGTAAATAAACTTCTTGCAAAACCTTTAGGAACGCGAATAAATAGTCTAGGATACAAAAGCCTGTTCTAGTAGATTCAACCACGGAACGAGAACTGTCCATAATTCTTGTTTTGGGTGCGACCTCAAGCCAGAAAGCAATTTTTTCTCATTAATTTTGTGTAATATGATGCTTACACTTGCAATTATTGGGCAGTACAGATTTTATTTAATATTAATGAGAAATCGAAATTGGATATTTATCTATTAGAAACGTTGCAATTTAGAGTGGGAAAATATTACTTTCTAGTTGAATTATTTTATACAAAAGAAATAAGTTAAATGAATTCACGATAAGAGTACGGCGCTGAAGAAGTATCGCTTGAACGTAAACTAGCATACGTACCAGGCTGATAAATTCACGGAATCTGTACTTCACCAGCTGGTGAGGGTGGCGGAGGAGGAACTGAATAGCCGTAGCCGTTGCTCTGGCCACGTTCAAAGGTGGTATTACACCAAGGCGGGGAGTGTGTGTATTAAGGTGGGATATCTCTCCGAGATCAACACACTGAATATATACGATGGTGGTTAGACCTATTCTGTCATTCGTGGCGGTGATCTGATGGCCCAAGGTGTGCCCGATTACCGTTAACAGGCAAGGGTATCTTTTCGCATCACACATACTCTCGTGGGGCTGCTGTAGCTGGATCTCTATGTGAAGAAGATGGCAATGGAGGCGGCTCTCAGGATGGAGAGGGACGGTATATGGGCATAGGAGACTCCTGGATCACGTAAAAGGGATTAAGAATCTCACGATACCCAAAGGCAGGATCAAGAAGGTCAGGGTAACTGAAAGGTTTAACACTAGAACTACGGAGATGCTTAAAAGAAGGATAGAAATAATACGCTGAATAATGCAACTGAAAGAGAGGCTACCGGTCAAAATGACCGGCTTCGTAGTTCTAGTGTTAAAAAGACTCATATTGGCGGCGGAGCACACCCAGAAAAGAGACCCGGTTATATTCTTATATTCACAGACGTACCTATGATTGACGGCAGGGCAGGTGCGGGGATTTTCTCTGAAGACTTGAACTTTTCCTGCTACGTTAGCTTGGGAAGATTCGCCTCGGTTTACCAGGCAGAAATTCTTGCTATGATTCGTTGAGTAGAATATTTAAAGGAGGGTCAGGTGCGAGGAGATAAGATCTTTATTGGGCTCAACAATCAAGCGGTGATCAGATGCATGGATTAGACGGAGGTGAATTCATCTCTGGCGATAGAATATGTACTCAGGCTCAATGAATGTGCCTCGGTAAATGAGGTAACACTTTGTTGGGTTAGAGGACACATTGGCATCGAAGGGAACAAAAATGCTATGGCTATAGAGTTCCAAGGTTCAGAACCTTTTTCTGTCATTAGGGAAGAAATGGTGAAATGGTGGGAAAATATGAGAACTTGCCAGCAAACTAAGAAGAGATTAGGCTGTTGTAGTAGATTTGGTTGTCCACGAAGAACGATGACGATGTTACAGCCCAAGGAGCAGCCACAAGGCATTAACTCCTATTGAGCAGCTAGAGAAGCCTTGACTCCTAGCTAAATGATCAAACGGAGCAGCTATAGAGCTTAACTCCAACTGGTTAAAAGACCGAAGTTAAATTGAACTTGATTTATTAAAATTAGTTCGGCTATTTATACAAAAATTTTATTTACGTCTAGAGTTCCATATAAAAAATATATTTCCTAACCCATCAATACTTTTACCTAAATCCAGGGTAATTGCATTGCAAGCAATATCGAGAAATCAGTCAATACTTTCTTTAACCCAATTTTCATTTGCCCAATGCCTGGTCATAAGGGGAGTCGGATTACACGGATTTCCCAATTCAAGTGCTTTGGCCCTTTGGGTGTGCATGCGCTTTTTCCTTAACGCTGCCTTGAGTGCCGGCCGGCTATGCATTCGCGTGCTGTTTGTTTATTTTTATTGCATGTAATAGGCAGGTGCCCCTTGGTTTGTGTGTCATAGCTCGGCTTGGCTTGCCTGGCAATGAATTATGAGTCTTTGTGGTAGGTCAGGCATTGCGTTTAATTGTTGGGTTTGTTTTTTCGCTGATCTGGTTAAATTTGTTATTGACTGAATTTTTAAGCGATACGCTTGATTATGATTAATGATAAATTGATTAAATGATTATCGAATTATTGATGAGTCCAAAAGAAAAGTTCTAAGCATGGAGCGTGGAACACTTCGATGGTTAGTATCTCTGACTACTGGTCAGGCGGAGCATTTTGTGTGCAACTGCCCGGCCTTGGCGAGCGGGAGGATAGCGGTCACAGGTGGCCCCGTGGGTGACATACAACAGCTGACTTTGTGTATATACGAATATACAACATACGTCGAGGTTAGAGTACTGCCGAGGAACCTCCCGACAAATACCAGCTAAGACGGGTCTTAGCAAAGGGGCGAAAAAAGACCCGAAGGCAGAGATGTGCTTCGATATCCCTCAAACTATTCTATATATAAACAGTTGTTTTCGCAGCAATCTTTAACAAATCAACAGATACACAGACCAAACTTCTGTAAGTTGTGTATTTCGTCTTGGAATCGAATATTCTATCGCTCTTTTCAATATTATGTAAAATAAATGGATGTACAGACAGACATTACATTCCTATTACATTAGTGTAGATACAATTTTTGAATCTGAAACAACAATGCATCAGATGTGGAAAATGTGTTTTCGGTAATTTATAACATTTACAAGAAAATATTATCGGTTATTTTTAAACGGCAGAAAACAAGAAGAAATAATAGAAACAATGTTACTAAGAACAAAGTACAGAATTTTTTCCTATAATGAACTTCATTACGTGGTTTTCTTATCCTCCAAAGGAAATACAAAAAGGATTCATTTTACATGTTTACATTTTGGCAGTATTTTAGCTGCAATTAGTAATATGAGCGATATTCAAAGATGATATAGCTAACCTCACTAAGTTTGCATTTTTAAAAGCGTTGTTTTGTATTTGTTCCATGGTAACCATGGGCGTTTTATATTTTACTTTAAAATATGGAAATATTTGATCTTTTAAGCGGGTTCTTATTTAATTAAAAAAATAGGGCTGTTCTCTGGCTTAGATCTACAACCTAAGAAAACTTCGTCAATGTCGGCACAACACGCCGAAAACGATTACTTGTAAATGATATACATTTGCTTTTTAACCCAATAATAAAATACACAATAAAACACAGCTCCATAATTCAATTTTTATTGGACAAAACTGTTACATCTCGTGACCTAATTTTTCCATTTCTCTTGAACATCAAATTGAAACTACATCACCACATGTCTAGTAGAGGACTTGTCAACAAGGGAATAATGCGCCCATAATAATCCCATTAGGCTCACTTTGTGCTTATTTCTGGGAGTTCCCCAAGCGAAGAAAATAGCGAATTAACAAACTTGTGTTTATGTAGCAGTCTTGCTTTAATACACCATACATAGTGCCTCTCCTATCCCCTCATATTAAGCAATTGCAAAGGACAGTTTTACGGATGCATTTCGTTTTTCCTAACAGCGATATAAGCTAACGACTCCATTACACACGTGCAAATGATATCATGAGAGAAGTAAAGACATTTGGCCGATCATAATTCGCTCACACTCCCATTGCAGCATTCTTTGCCTACATATAACACGGGTGGAGATAAAAATCCCAACTTGAAATGTTCGTCTTAATTACGTCTTAAAAAAAGAAATTACAGATGAGTGGTACAAGTGATGTATTTGAAAAAAAATATCTGAAGTGCAGAAATGGGTACTTAATATATGTACAATAATTGTGGTCAAGAAATACATAAATCACTATCTTAAAATGATATATAGAACACTATCTCAAAATTATATATATCCAATATTCTCATATAAGTGTCCTAGAATTAATTATCCAATCTGGACTTTAAACTTGCTTTTTTCAAAAGTAACCATTTGTCACTTGTACCCCTTACCTCTCACCCCGTCATATGTTATCAACCACTATTTATTAGAGAATGAATAGGTTCTAAGTGGCATCTTTAAAGTCCGACCAGCTGATCGGCTTTGTTGAATAATGATGGCCAACATGGCCGCAAAGTTCTCACCGAACAAAGTAGGGACACAATTCGGCCCTATAAATATCGGCTCGTCTGCACGGTAAAGCCACTGGGCAGTTACCAGCGCAACTGATGGGTATTTGGAGTTAACCAAGTAAACGGTGGTTTTGGGCACTAACCAAAATAACAGAATTAATTGGACTTTTTAGATAAAACAAATATAATAAAGACATTTTTCTGACTGGAGCACTACCAGAGAGGAAAAATTTTTCTAAGTCCAAATTTGACTCGAACTTAGAATATTTATAAAATATCACATTTAGAGAAGTTTTGTAAGCTGGAAGTGTAAAATTAATTCAATCGTTGTCTTTTTTCATAGCTTTTTTTTATTTTGTCGTACAAATTTTACTTGCTAATAGTATTTTTTCCTATTTTTCAGGCTATTATATTCTAGTTCCTTAAGTAAGAGAAAAATCATCTGCAGTCATCGATTTCCTTTATTTTGTTTGTTGGATAATATTGCCTTATTTCAATAGTGTTGGAAACTCTTAGTGAAATATTAACTGCAATAAAGCAGAATGCTTGTGAGTTAAGTAGAATTATGCAAAATTCAAGTAGTTATGAAAGAATAATTTCAGATTACGTGTGAATATTGGGATTCATAATTAGGGAATTTGGTGAATTAGAGCCACAAGCAATACACTGATATTTAAGGGACCAATAAAAGCCTATAATAACAAAAATAAATCGCCCTTATTGTAAAATAAAAAAATAAAAAACCAAGAAAATAAACGATGACAATATTTTTTGGAAGGAATAATTATTTTTGCATTTCTCAATCATCTGTATCATCTTCAAACAACAGTAAATTTTCAACGTCTTCATCTAAAAACTTTGCATTCAATTTAATAAGTAGTCTGGTAACGAACCTTTCTGACCCGTACGTAATCTGAATATAAAAAATGTAAACAGGCCGAGATTTGATCCCATTTGATTCTCCTTACCGCTGGTAGGACGTGAACAACGGAATCCAGCCAGGCTAGTACGTGGATAACGGAAAATCTCACCCTTCCCTTCCCGGTTAGTACGTGGATAACGGAATGCCATTCCCAACCCGAGCAGGTCAGTACGTGGATAACGGAAAGTCTCATCCCTCCAACTCCTGGGTAGTATGTGGATAACGGAAAGTCGCATTCCTTCCTGAGTAGTACGTGGATAACGGAACACCACCCCCCTTCCCCCTCAACTTAGTTAAGCCAGCTAGACTAGCTTATTCTGTATTAGGGCTTAGTTAGGTACAACAATAGTGTAGCTTATATTGTATTAGGGAATCGATTTTGAATTAAATAAATCGGTTAAAAGCGAAATCCCAGTGTTGTGAGTTAGTCCTGCCTCCACTGGACCTACTCGGAGCAATATTGGACTGAGTTTTCCCCAGATTATCGCCCGAGTATTACCCAGACCAGACCAGAACCTGACCGAGGGAAAACTGCATCACAGTATATCCTCTAAAAGTTCGTGATCACAGTGGCCTGGGTAGGAGGAATTGCGGCTTCGAAAATTCTCTTGAATTCCAATATTGCATTATATCAGATATTATCCAGTGAAATGTAAAGTAAATGCTTACGTTTTGTACGAATACCAGCATTACCTACCGATAAAGCAGACTTTTTTCCGTTCATTAAATAGTGATTCAGCATTTCTTCCTCATCATCCTGTTTTTTGATAAAGTAAATTTTTCGAGATTGACCTTTTTTAGTTGATCCCACAATTTTCAAAGAAATTTTTCGCGTTTTTGTGATGAATTGAGCATATGTTGAAAACATGGGTCTAAGTAAAAGCATAAATTGAGTCTTTCATTGTCTAACAGTTTAACTTCTTTTCCTTCTAATGAACTTGTGAGGCGCTGTGGTATATCCTTATCCATAATTCTTTTTTTTTGTTAGTTTACATTTCACTTATAATTAAGATGCTCTTCTTGAAATTTTATGACAGTTTTTGCAGAGGCGTTAAAACAGTACAATAAGCTTCAATAAATTTCCGCTGATATTGATTAACTTCAAATTTTTCGCCCTCTGTTTTATTATTAATACTTTCAGCGTTTTGCAAAATGCATTTTGCTTGCATTAGATCGGATATCACTTTGTACGTCGAACCCCATCTTCATTTTAAACAGTTCTCTGTACCCATTTGAAAATTTGTGGATAAATTTTGTGAAATTTCGACACATCAGTAATTTTCTTCTTATGTCAGCAGTGGCAGTAGTGAGTGGTGCCTACTTTTAAAGAGAACTCATTAAAATTCTCAAACTCCTTAGATAAAGCCCATTACTTTGGTCAGCTTGAGTTTCACTTCCCATTAAAATTCCTTGCAAAAGTAACCTTGCTGTTACCGTAAATATTGGCCCCATTGTCGGAAGTTATTGACACAATTTGTATTAGTGATATTTCATATCTATCTAAAATTTATCAAAATGCTGGTTGCCAGTTGTTCCGAAGAAGTTTTTCTTGATCCTTTTAAGCTCATCATTCCAATGAAGCGAGACTGAATACTGCCGTTCGTAATGAATTGTACACTTATTCCGAGCACCACTTGAGATATTCTCGTGGCACTCTCTATTTTTAAAGATAATAACATTTCATTTGTTTCAAGTATAATTGCTTTTCGGATATTTTCCGCAATTGCCTTCACGGCTTTTCTGAAATTTAAGTCATTTAGGCGGAATTTCTTCCTAGAAAATCCAATAAATCCAAATTGGGTTCATTATGGCCCTGAAGTTGTTGAAATTTAATTTATTAAATGGAACGCCATCTTCAGTAACTAATCCAACATATGTCCTAAGTATCGTTGACTTCGTAATCTGGACTTTAATAAATTTTTTTCTAGAAATTTGCCGTGATTATGAGGAAGAAATCGGCAATGATAAATTGAGGGGCATTTGACTTGAAGAAGGTACAACTAATTTCTGCATTCGCTCCAAATATTGCTTCATATTATTTGTGCAGTTTCCTTTCAATAACGACCCACAGGCTTTGCACTTAGCACTTCCCCCACCAACTTTTTCAAAATGTTCCCAAACAATAATGGAATTGCCAACACGCATGGACAGCTAAAATTACTCTATCATAACTACTTGAATTCTGCATAATTGTTCTTACAATTTTGACCGTTATTGCAGTTAATATTTCGCTAATAGTTTCAGTTTTTCAGACAATATTATCCAATAGGATAAACTACTCATAGCTTTCCCAAACAAAATAAAGAAAATCGATGACTGCAAATGATTTTTCTCTTACGTAAGGAATTGGAATATAAGGAATATAAGCATTCGGCCGGCAGTACTTGCAGAGCTTTCAGTAGCATGCTGAAGCAATGGCAAAAGCAGAGCAAATTTTCATGATCACTTCAATGCACCCATTGCTCTGTACGCAAAAGAGAAAAATTGCTGGTATCAAGTGACAGCTATTTGTTGATATAAAGGATTTTCAACGAAATTTATTTGTTTTAATGTTTCTTTCGAGGTTTTAAGTATATTCAATAGTGTTGCTACATTATATTAGCCGTGCTTTTCAGCAAGAATTTGGTAAGCTTTTCGCTTAAAGTTCATATAAAGGCAATTTTCATGACTGTCAATACATAGTAAATAAAGTAATAAAAACATTTCTAAATCTCTACTAAGTCCCTTTCTCTAAAGGGACTGAAAAACAACCATTTGTATTGAAAACAACTGTTTGTTTGCTATATAGCAAATGCTCACAATTCTGTTCTTCTTCTTCAATATAATGTTCTACACTTCTTTTTAAAGAATCTCTTATTGCAGAAAATGTATCTCTATTATCCCTAATTTTACTACATGTGTCACAAATGTACCTCACAGAGCTCATTTTTATACTTTTTATACTGAGTTTTTTATGTATCTCCATATGTAAAAGTCTACGGGATTTAGATCTGGTGAAAATGGGACCATAAAATTCATCCTCCGCTACCAGTCAATCGCTTACCCCAAGTATTATTTAAATATATCCTCACGACTACGATATTGGAACATGGTCGTCCAAGATATATATATATCCTCGAGTGCATTTCGTTAAATATGTGAAAATGTCTGGGCATTCAATTCTCTTAAATTTTAAACACCCTGAATTGCTTAACTTTATTTATTTATTTCGAAAAACTGTCACGTCTAGTAATATTAATGCCCTTTCTTGGTATAATATAGAAGCTATTTATCTGAGACATAAATAAAATAAATCTATAAAAGTGTGTGTGTGAAATGGCTGCTGAATAGTTGAGTTTTAATTAGCTCTGCATTTTTGTGCATTTTGTCTCAGTTAAAGCGACCGATCTGGCATCCAGTAATAAATCTCTCCGAGACAAAGAAAATATTGGGGTGTAGTTCCGTTTAGGTGGTGCGCCCGATTATCTTGTTTAACGGTACTTCATGTTTAACGGTACTTCATGAAGTCACAAATCTAACGATATAAGTCATTTGAAGACGACAAGGTCATTTGAAGGTCAAAATGTACGTTTGAAATTCAAACAGAAAATCAGTTTTTTATGAATATCTTCCCAACAGAGAGTGTGGGGGGTACAACTTGGTACGAATATGTGTCCTGAGATCATCCAGTGGATGCCCACATTAATTTCAAGATATTTCCTTTTACAGGATTAAAAAGAACATTTTTCTGATTTTTCCGTTAAATTCAAATATTTTCATAACAGTAAATAATAGAAGTTCTAAATTTGGCCCATATGTAGGTAACGAAGCCTTTGATTTGGCTGCAGCACGCGAATGAGTAAACATACTTTTTTTGCACTGTTTTCAAACATCCAGAAGATTCTATTGCCAAGATAGGTTTAAGTTTTTTTTAACATAAGTGACCCATAGTGCTTAATAGTTCATTCTTTTGTGATTATTTTACGGGCTTATTCATAATTTTATCGCTCCAAATCACCGAAATATTTTGACTCAACTGCAAAAAGTCATTTTTCGGGCACGTTAAGCGTGATTTTTGTTTACGTGTTTTTTAGTGAAAAACTGCTTTAAATGAGTTTTGTTTATTACAAAAACAACAGAGTTAGGGATACTATTTTAGAATGAAAAAGAGGTCCTGAGAAAAATTAAGCCACAATTCCAAAATCAAAACCAACACAGAATGTTGCCGTTCCTGAACAAAAAATTAATGGCGAAACTGTCGCTCGAAACCCATCCTGCAATCGTTTCGTTTACTTTTTTTAATAAAAAAAATTGAAATCGAGCTCAAAAATACATCTTTTTGTCCATTTTCTGCAAGTGGCGCTTATCACCCCATTTCGACTTTTTCGAAAAATCGCGATTTTTCCAAAAAATAGTGTATTTCCACCATCGAAACCTCTAATTTTCTTGC
>QYTT01080803.1:6774-16982 GCA_006980735.1 Dasypogon diadema | reverse complement strand
CCCTTTCACCTTTCGACCGAGTTTTTAAACACCCGCTCACCCTACAGCCACTACTCTACCACTGCTGGTGGTAGAAGATGCAGAGTTGGAGACGATGACACATTTTTTGTATCATTGCTCGTCATTCTCGGCAAAAAGAAATAGCTAGGATGTCACCTCCTCGATGAACTGCACGAAACAGACGAAAGGGTTTGTAAGAGTATCCTAGGCTTTATCATACTGGTTCTGATGATGATTTTCGGTGATACAAAATCCAAACAAACATAGTTAATTCAGCTATCTGTTCTGTAAGGAAGAGATACTTCAATTCCAGACTAGATCCTAAATTGGCTCCTATGGAATTGTGGAGAACCTTGGTGTTCTCCATCCTGCGACATTGACCCTGACAATATAGTTCTGACGACGCTTGACTTTTCAACACATTGAACAAAAGAAAAGTTAACAATATAAAATTGAATGTTACCGGACCAGATGATATTTCTCCCAGGTTTATCAAAATAATTTAACTATTGAACTCTCGGAATTTCTGTTAGAAAAATAATGTATTCTCAAATGATATAAACACGGTCTTCTCTCTAAATGGCAGTCTGGTTTTCTCCCTCGTGTCACAGCCATCAAACGGTCATACTTAAAATTGTGGCTGATATTGGGGATACCTTTGATGGCGATAAAATGGCTATACTTATGTTTCTTGATTTCAACAAAGCATTCGAATCGATCCCACATGACAAACTTTTCTTTAGGGTGAAAAATAGAATCTTTTCACCATTGGTTGTAAAAAGTGGCATTCCTCACGGATCTGTCCTTGGGCCATTGCTATTTTGTTTGTACATGAATGGCCTTCCTTCAGTCTTGCAAGATGTTCAATTCATGTCTCTTCTGTTGCCTCAACGATTTACAGTCTGGGAGTAATAACATCATTGGGAGAATTTACTTTTCTTCGAGAAGACTTAAGTTTCATGCTAAAGGGCTGTCCTAGTCTGTATATGGTAAAAACTTGTTAAGGCTTTCGGGTTACTTTATTTAACACATGGCAGCTTAATGTTCTATAAGTTGGATTCAAGCTGCCTAAGAATTGAATGATACCATAGCTTTTAACAGGCTAATTCTGTGCGGGATATTTGACAGAATCCTTGTTTCGGTCCATTAAAATCAGCTTCTTCTTTAGTTTGATCACTGCGGTATCACAATTTCTATTCTTTTTAATGAAAATTTTTAATATAGTTTTTTTCTGTTTCTGTTTTCTCTTTCTTTTTTTTCTCTCTTCAATCTTTTTGCTCTACTATTGTTAATATTTTTCTTAACACATACAATTGTTGAATATTTTACTACTTTAGGATGTTCTTATGATCTTTGCACTTACCAGGAATTAAATAAATACTGAATATGGATAGAAGAGAATGATCATCTGCTTCGAGATTTAGAAATTAGAAAATCTTTAGAGATTGAACTAAATCGCTTTAGATGTTAGGGACCATTTTGAGTATGGAAAATGTCTTGTTGCTATTAAGTGCTAAAAAATTATAGTTCGAATAAAATCAGGTGTAAACTTATTACTAGATTTTGTGAGATGAAGAAAAAAAACATTTCTAGACAACAACTTTTATGACCGATTGCTAATATAGAACGTGGGAAAAGAATTTCGACTAGAACTGTATGGAAAGAAGCTTCTGTAATCTTCTTTAAAACGTGAGGCAGCTAAATAAAAAAAAAGACGCTCTGTGTTGTATGGAATGAAGCACACATATTTTCCCAAGTTCAACCAGAGAATATGTAAAATAATGTGTTGTCAGATAGTGTCATTTCTTTCTGCGGCATTTAGAGCCAAAGCTACGTAATTTAAGATTACATATATGCTTGAGACAGAACGAAATTTGAAGATCAAGTGGTATGAAGCCGAATTTTCGAAGATAAGAGGAAAAAACCAGTATTGCATTACTATAGAGACAACATAGGTGTTTATTCCTATGTCCTATAGGAATATGTATCTGATATCCAACAAAAAACTGTGATAGTGTACTCAGAGACTGATGTTGTAGAGGACATGTTTTTTAAGAAAAATATTTTACCAGCGATCTTATAAAAATATTCAATCCAACAATGAAATAATTTCCATATTACATAAGATGCTAAAAGGTTACTCAAATAATTATAACGCCTTGGAATTGTAAAAAGCACGATATTTACACTGTCCACTTGGTGATGCCCGTTTCGGCGAAAACAAGTAACTGTAGCTGTTGCTAGGCATTGTACGTTCACGATCACCGATCCCAGAAGACATGACAAGATTTACCTTTCCTCTATTTGCTCCACTAGTTCTCTTTAAACAAATCATATTCCATCACAATTGCGTGACCAGCTTATCCATCAGTCCGATACGAAAACAGTCCATCCTCCTTTCTTAAATCGGCAAATAAATCGTTGTGCAAGCAACCTGACGTTTTTTTCGCTTTTTTTTCTCTTCACTGTGTAAACAAACATCACGTCTTGGCTCCGATCATCTTAAATGAGCCTATCGGCAGGTTCTGTACTACTCGTAATGGCGTTGATCTTCAGGTTTTTTTCGTTTTTCTTTTCTGTTTCTTCTCAGAAGATCCGCTACGATGGCTGTCTTGCCTGGGCAATGGCTACCTGAGCATTAGCTAAATTCAAGCCCAACCACAATACTGAAGTTGCCGCAGCATCAGGTAAGTTACCTAAAGGTGTGGTGTATTTCAGTAGTATTGATCATCTATAGATAGATTGATGCCGATGATCTTGGCGCGAAAGAAAAGGGTATAGTTAGTGGGATGCAACGGAGATGTGGTCAGAAAAATTAACGAATGTTGCTTGACCCATTGTGTGGCTCTTTAGTTGCAGTTGGCATTTATGTGCGAACTTAAGCTCGGGCTAGTTACCGCACCGTTTTTAAGTAAACTCTTATTAGTAATTGTTCAAATTAATGGTGGGTAGGTGGAAGGTGCCTCCTTACGATTGAGAGAAGTGGTTTCCTAAAGTCAAAATAGCCAGAAAACGGAAGCCTCCATACTTTCTGTGTACATGAGAAGTCGGAAGTGAAAATCATCCTCGATCCCGTCAAAACTTAATTTTTTGTGTGATTATTTATGAATCGTTTGACAAATGCGTACTAATTAATTACAGTTTGTCTAAAACATTTTAAGCTTAGTACTGCTAACCGTTGAGAGTTTCTCAAAATGTTTACACGCGAAGTGTGCTGATGAGGATCCCCTGAAATAGCACCGATTTGTTAATGTGAAGATAATAACCGCTTATTAAGAGGCGTTTCTAAGTTTTCGGATAAGTGTGGGCAATCCAATATTAATTGGTAAAAAATTGAGTGATTTATGTGATAATTTAGGCTAATGTGATTTATTCGAACAATAGTGTTAATATTTAGATAAACGTAGAACAACGGGTGCCCCCTAATGCGTAAGTATTTATTCTATGTATGATTTCGTACAAGTGTTTGACTACTTTCAAAAACCTCGTTTGAAAGCCTTCTGTCGTTAGCATGTGATTTGATAGAAACTGAGACTTCTAAGGAATAGTAACAGACTTTTATATTATTAAAGTGAAAAATGTAAAACAATTTTATGATGATAGTTTGGATATCACCGACTAAGGTTTTTATTTGGTTGTTCCAGCCGACATTATTATAGTAGAGTTGATAAATATTTTTGAGGAGCCTGTAATCTTTATATAATTGCTTTTGCAATTAAAAAAGTGTTGGTGGTGGAAATAGGTACCAGACCAGGTTTGAAAGCCATTGGTATTCACTAATAGTTAAGTTTTTGTGCTGATAATAGAACGATTTCTAAAAGCCTTTAAACGCTGCTAAAATTAGCAGTTCTGAACCTATGTAATGGTCTATTAAAAAAAAAGTGCCATGAAAACACAAGTTTTCTAATCTACTGCCATAACCCTGTTAGTGATTCTAAGTATTTTTAAGTGCTAATTTTCTAGAATGCTCTGAAATGCGGTCTACTAGGTTGCTGCTAATTTTAGGCAACCCAGTAGAAGGAATATAAGAAACCTTTTGAGAATTAAAAGACCCGTTCCATTTTTAAAAATGTTAGTTAGTTATTCTTTAACTCAACACTTTACTTGCATTTTTCGCCTACAATTTGGCTGACGTCCATCACATTGCAAAAATAGTTTAGAGTCTTTAGATCACCATTCTGATATTCTTCTTTTGAAGACAAGCGCAACAATTTGATAATTTTCATTTTAGCCTGAACTGCTTAATAGCCAGAAATTATTAGCGCTTGAAAACACGTCAATCTAGCCTTAATTTCAGACAAGTTCAGATTCTCTAAGCGAATAAATATTCCATTCCATGCACGGTATAAGATTTGCAAATCTTGGGATGGATCTCATCTAGGACACAAATCGTAAATACAAGAGCTGTTTTGAAACCATTTCATATTATTAACCAAGAAAGGTTTTAAGATATTCCAATTCCCGAAAACTATTTCGAATAACTTTCATTAACAAGGATTAGCTTTCGTAATTCTGAGCCTTATAGGTTACTTCCAATTTTTACATCTCACTTAGTACCTACTTAATATCAATTTTGCGGTTTGGTCGAATTTCATTAAAAAGAACGACAAGCCTTTTGAAGGCGACAGCATTCCAAATTAACTAATAAAAGAGGGTGGCTCATCCTGTTTTAAAACTCTAAACGGACCGATACTAACCAAATTATTGGAAGGAAGCTATCATAATTCTTTCTTCTAAAGGTCTCCTTGTATATCACCAGTGAATGTTTAGAGGGCATACTAGGTGAATATCAATGCAGTTTTTGATTACTTTTACGGGTACACCACCGATAGGAATAGGAAAGAAACATAAAATATAAGAAATAGCGCACTTCTTCTGAACATATCTTAACCAACATAGCACTGAATTTCATAGTTGTTTTGAAAAATGTATCAGAAGCATACAACTACTTTGAAAATCTGAAGTCATAATTACTTCAATTCTTTTTGAAGAGAATTGAATTATTTCAATTCCTTTTCAAAAGAATTTACAAAATTAATTAAAAAAAGAACTGCAGAATGTAAAGAAACTTTTTAAGGTTTGAAATATTCTCCCGACCGCTGTGGACAAGTCAGGTCTTTCGCAATTTATCATTATTACCACTGACTACGTTGATTTTCGACCATTCAACGATATGTAATCCACGAAGGTCCGTTAGATGATATTAAGCCGTATAAAGGATTTATCAATAATACTCTTCGAGATTTACATCCAGGATAAGCTTGGTCTAAACTAAATCTTTTACATTTTATAAATTTATTGTATTGGATGCTCCGACAATTTCGTATAATTCTCTTTACTTTGGACGGTATTTACCAATTATAATTAGTGCTTTGCTAAAATTCAAATCCAAGTTACTTGCTTATTTTAAATTATTAAGACCAGGACTGGAATAGAAATTAATGTAGTGAAATTGTAAATTATAAGATAAAGTAAGATATTTTGTTGATATACATTCGTCTTTAATAGATGTGTTATGCACCCTCAAGAAAGGCTCTATTTTAATGAAATTAGTGGTGAGTTTGATTGATTTATTAAGTGTCAATCTTCCTTAATAATCGTTAGAAATATCCTGACATTTCGTTCACTAGAAGCTAAAATACGATGCATTTTTCTATTCCAAGGGGATTATTCACAAAACATTCATTCTATGTAGTACAGTGATTATTGTTGAGTATTATTTTATTATATTGAAGCTTTTTGTAGACCTTATTCGTCGTATTCGGCCTGAATACCGAGAACCAGACTGTTAGCGATTGTTGCACGATAATGCACTTTCTTATCGTTCCCCAACTGCTATTGATCGTTATTCATCATTTGAACACTGAAGTCATCAACTAAAAACTATAAACTTAAATTAATCTATCTATAATCAAGGCGAGGAGGAGCACCCGAGCGAGTTTCCTCGGGTAGTTGCCGCATAGATTGATCCAGCGCTATACCCCGAGGAGAGTGATCAAGACATTTACTGCGTTAATCTCTCCTAACAGGCAAATCACGGCCTGGGGCCCCAATCCCCACCGGTCCCGATGATCCTTATTTAATCCTAACCATTTTAGCTTACTACTGCTACAGTTCTATATTGATCTATTGGAGAAGGCGCAGGGTCAGTTACTCTCCATAAGCTATAGCAACATTCGCATATATTCGCTTTTTCAGTGCCCATTTCAATTCATTTGGAGACCTTGACGCTGGTTTTGTCCTGGTTGTACAGATCGTCTCTACTATACGTAAGTATTTCATTTCTCAAAGCTCTATCACATTTCAACAAATCAAAGGAACTTCAGACCTATACTAGATCAGTCGTTTTTGGTCCATTTAGACGCGTGCCTCTGGCGGGATAAACTAATACTGGAACATTCTTTCGGGTAGTATCGATCAGGTTATTGGTACTTGTCATCGCTTTCACCAAGTGTCAGGGTGTCAGTTTAATCATCAAATTATCCCCCCATTTCTGCTTTCTTGTACAGGACATTCAGGACTCGAATTCGGGTGTCCTAGACTTACCCAGATATGCTCTCAAGCACTGTCCTTGGAACACTCGAGACTTTTTCATGTATAGTAATGAAATTTTGAACCACACCGGGTAGCCGTGAGTCAACATATAGCTCTAATCAAAATTTTGTAGCATGTCACCTTCATTTTAGGGTGAAAATGCTGACTAGAAAATAGTCTTTTTGTCATTTAGAACATTTGGATAGGCCCGTTAGCCAATAGTGGTACTGATCCAAACAGACCCATAGGTATTTTACCTCAGACTTTCCTTGCAGCGGCTGCTTGTTTCGATCTTCAATTGTTGTTATCTTGAATTCTTGCCAGTTACTCCTGGCGTCTCTAGATGCCCTGCTTAAAACCATCCTCAAGGTTTTCGATTTGTGGGAATTGATTTTTAGCTACTAATCATCGCAATATTGCTGTATTTTGTTAAAGTCAAGCTGCAAAACAATGGTGATAACATCCACATTTGGGCCGTATCTGGGCGCAATAAAAAAGGCTGACAAGGTCACTAGAGAGAGGACTGCAAAGTGGACTGCAATCACTCTTTTTTTACGGTGAAGCCAAAGCTCAGGGTATACTCTATAATACCGAGCACAGCCTTGGAGTAAAGGAAAGTAGGAAGGGGAATAAAGAAATTATGGCGGGTGAAGCTGTTGGTGAATGTTCTGCTTAAATAGCTGCAGTCTGTATTCCCTTTTTTAAGGTACTGCCTAAGCTCAGGGGACGATCCTATGATATACACGACACAGAAACACACAGAAGCATTTGCTGCGGTCATCTACCTTCTCCTTGTCTACATAACTTTCGTCAGATTTGTGATCCCGGTCGCATTTTATGCATCTATAAAACTTATTTTTAAATACTATTGCTTTTAGCTGCTTCGCAATAATTATTATGTTTTTGGCCTTAAATGTTTAATTTCGGACTTTTATTTACTTCTTATTGATTTGTACCTTGCCCATTATTACATTATAAGACAAACATGCTTTTTCGGGAAGCCCTTGCTTCATGTATCATAATTGCAAATCTACCTTCCTACTTCTCTTTGAAAAGGTTTTCTAATGTCTACCTATGGGTTGAAGATTGAAGTGACGCAAGGTTTTGTAGAATGCCATTAAATACCCTCCTATAAAAAACAGAATTGCAACAGCGAAAGCGAGACTTTAGTTGTGGTGAATAGAGCGCTAGAACTACGACAAGTGAGCAATTTTACACGTGCCATTTTTAAAACTTACTAAGCTCCGTATCAATAAAAAAATCTATGTATGTATATGAGTACGGGATGCTTTTGTTTTTCGACTTCCCCGTTCTAACGATATAGTGGCGTCCATGTCGCGCCTCACTGTGGCTAAGCCGCTTTTCACGAAACTTTTATTTCATTGAATAATATATTTTCTTCCTGCTATAGCAGGGGGCGAGATAGATCTAAAATACTTCATGATACTCCCAGTGCACCTTTGTGTAAAATTACGGCATAATAATTTTAACCATCCCCGAGTCACTCTCTCCTCTCAAGAAACTAATAACTGGTTAAATTGGCTAAATTAAGAAAAAACAAACTCTACAAAAAGTAGCATCCTACTAATTTTACGTTTCCTCAGATTTATGAAAAATGCAAAGTATTAACCAAAAAGTTGTGATAACCAGCCGTCAAACCATATCTTTTAATTGAATATTTTTTATTTGAAAAACATTGTCAATTTGAAAAATTCATAGGACGCCACAAATAATTTCTGCTTCCTATTAGATTAAATATTTTGCCAATAAATATATAGTAATATTTTCCACACTATCAGTATTCTTGTATAATATTTCTTAATAAAATACGACCTAATTCCGTCAAGAATTAAGTTTTTACTGAATCAATTCATCAAAAAAGATTTTTAAAGTGAGTCTAATAAAGTTCAAAAGTGGACGGCCGCCTTTGAGATCACAGGTTTTGTGATGATAATTTTATGGTTTTATTGCAGGCAGCAATTTAAGAGGGCCGAAAACGGTGCATGGCAGAAGTAGAAAAAAAAGTGTTTTAACCCTTTACTTCTTCATAGGTTAAATTGAAATTCTTCTTACTAATAAAGATATAAACATTACTACTACTTTGTTCTAGATATAGATAAAAAAAAAGTCCTGTAGGACGTCAAAGGAATATTTAATTCGTTGTGGGTGGAATATTTGATAGAATCACTTTTGGTAAAAAATTTCCTAATAGTCGAAAAATGTAAACTGTATTATAAATAGTACTTTTTATAGATATGTTACGGTCTTAGAGTATGTTTCTACTTAACTGTTCTGTCAGTATTATGTCCACCCTACGAATTATGATGCTCCTGAAATTCTTCATTTTGCAGGCAAAGGAACCTGAGGGCAGGTGCATACTCACCTGAAGCCAGGCTAAATAAGCTCCGGTCTAAATTTTGAGAATTCGCTACTAGCTGTTTAAATTGAGGAAATGCCGTACTTGTTAAGACAATCTCTGCCAATCTTTATGCTGCCGGAAACCTAGAGAAGAGGGGCGTTTAGAAGAAGAGCCTTGAGTTAGTGTTGTCAACCTTTAGGGAACCTGAGGGCAGGTGCATACTTAGCTTACTGCACGCGATATAAGCTAAGGTCTAAATTTTAAGAATTCGTTGCTAGTTGTTTAGAATGAGGAAATGCTCTACTTACTTTGTTAATGCAATGCCAATTCTTATGCAGCCGGAAACCTAAAGAAGGACGTTTGAAAGAAAAGCCTTGTAAATGTTACCGTTGTCAATCTTTATGTTGCCGAGTATCTAGACAAGAAGAACGTTCGGAGTAAAAGCTTGTTGCTACATTGGATCCTAGAGAATAGGGACATTCGGAGGAAAAGGCATGGATCATCACTGAGTATTTTCTATTGTGAAAAATGATATGAACTCAGACGTAAATTTTAATACTATTTTTAAAAGTGGTAATTATAGAGCTCCTAGCTGTTAGTCATTTTATTTTGAAGTATTCAAGGATCATGAATTTATAAATTGCACTAAAACTTGATTTGAATTAATTACAAGTCGTAGTTGTAGAGTTTCTAGTTGCTAGTCTCTTTATCTTGTAATATTGTAATCGTTTGCTTACAAATTTAATTTCACGTTGTTATTTGAAATTTAAAAATTGCTTAGTATTTATTGAGTTTAAATTGCCTGCCACGAAACACAGATACTTTAAAGATTTCCAAATTGAAACAGAAGTACGAAAGACTGATCCATATACAAAAGAGAGATTGGTTTGAAACCTTTCTCCTTTTTAGTCAGCCAGTGAGTAACAGTTAACAAGTTTAGTGGTACAATGCAGAACGTTCGGTTTAGTTAAAATTGAAAACAAAATAAAAAGAAAGCAACAAAAGAAGCAAGAAAAAGGGGCACTACAAAAGGGAAAAGGAACGATAAAAAACCTCGAATCAGGAATTCACTATAAAAAAAAGACAAGTACCTATGATTCCTTTGGTATAATTTTATTTTGTGACTAGATACGGATTGACTAACTTTTTTTGAGTTTTTTTGTTCGATAAAGGGTTAATACTATAGTGTAAAAATAAAAAAAGTCTTCTTTCCCTTCTCCAAGGACTAGCGTTTAGTTAGATTAATCCACACTTGTATTTAAAAATCATACTAATTTTTTTAAATGAGATATTAACCCACACGTAACGAAAACAA
>QYTT01080801.1:0-10471 GCA_006980735.1 Dasypogon diadema | reverse complement strand
ACAGGCAAACTCAGATATGCTTAGATGGCTCAAGAACGACATCACCTTGTGGTGGAGACTACGGTGGCCCAGTTACTATTATCGAAGAAGATGGTTCACGAACTCTCATTGGTATTCCATCGTATGGCAGTCCTCAAGGTTGTGAAGCCAGCTTTCCTTCAGGAGTAACACGAGTTACCGCTTTCTTAGATTGGATTGCAGAAAAGGGTGGTATTACCCTTAGAGATTAGTAAAAGTTCATAATATTTGGTTCCGAATAAATATAAGAAGAAGTTCATCCATAAATTTGATATTTTCTCTCGAAAAATCTTCATCTATCTTAATGAATAAGACTCCGTCATTATACATATGGCAAATAACAATGGCTCCTATGCCTATTGGGTTTTTATATTTAAGTATAAACGATGTTAGCCTAGTATTTTTAAAGTTCTGAGTCAATATCTCGTCATATTTCTAAGGCTTTGACATAGAGCAAATTTAAGCTATTACCAAAAATTCAAAAAAATTTGCAATGCTAATGTTTCAAATTCTTTAAAAACTAACCTTAACGAACCGAGAGTTCTCGTAGAACAAACATAATCACTTTTGGTTAGCCTTCGTTGTGATTTGGGTTGGAGTGACATCACAGAATGCACCATTGAACAATATAGATAATTGAATAAACAAGAACTTCCTACAATTAGCATACATTGTGCTGGCCATAGTAGTATTTGAATCCTTCATACGTAACTCTGTTCCAGCGAGAGGTGAAGAAATACACTAGGATTTCGGTTTATACGACAGATCAAGTTGTACCCAGCGGATTGCAACAGTATGCAACCTAAAAGTTATTCAAAAGGATCCCAGGTTGAATCCTTCTGATCTTCATTTTCCGTTTTGCTAAAAATCTGAAAAATATAACTTATTATCTTATCACGACGAAATCTCACAATATTATTCACTACATCAAGCAATACGTTCACCAAGAGGAAAAATAGATTATAATGATATTGCAAAATCTACTTTTGACATTATAAAATGCGATAGAGGAAAAATAACACGCCTTATCTACATCTTTGTGAATCGGACATGGTGCCAATAATATTTCCTTTACGGCCATGAATAGAGCACCTAAAAAATCGTTCTGGAATCGAAAAAACTAGAAAACCCTAAAGGCACCATACTCATCGCCTGGTTGTGCTCCTATGTTGCGGTAATTGATTACAGACGATCTTCTGAAAGCAATAACTGATGAGAACTTTGAAATCTAAAGATATGAACACGATTTGATCATTTTTGCAAAGGGCAAAGATGACTAAATTGCCTTCAAACAGCTACAAACTCTCAATCTCATTATTAAAACCTGGTGCCAATAGATCCGTCTGCACGCTACCATTACAAGACAGATTTAGAGTCTCGTACGTGAACATGAAATATATAATTTTCAAATGGCACAAATTACTTAAAAATAGCTTCTAAAATTCTCATTATCGTTATAGTCATAGTGGACAGGCTATGACTGTAGCTAAGATTAGTTGGATGAGGGCACTACTTGTTTGTTGCTAAGTAGAAAGCACATAAACTTACGTAATATCGCAGCAATCGTGACAGGATATTGTCGTGCAGAGAATAAAGGTGTTCCTTTCAATGATTTCTGCAAATACTGTATGGACGAGGAGCAGGTTGAAAGCCCTGGTTTGGCCAGATGAAAGAAGAGTACTTTAGGTGATTACGTCTTCGACTCACTGGGGGCACTAGCAGACAAGGGCTTAGGTGAAATGAAAAGTTTAATGAACACTTGCGACTGCTTCTAGTCCTCCCTCTGTCTTTTAATTGCCTTAACCCCTTAGTTTGAAAATTAATCCACGAATACGCCATAAGCGTATATTTAATTTTTCAGTAATGAACTAAGGAATATTTTGAATAAATATCATAGAAACATAATAAACACCGTGATTAACTACCTACTTACCGGGTACCGGGCTTAACTAGGTAGAAACAGCGACGCAATACTTGGGTGGATCTTAATATTGGTTATAAAGTTCTCGATTGAAGAAATCAAAACAGATTAATAGCCAAGGTAGCGTGTTGTACGTTTGGTTACACATCCATCCATTGGATAACACCATCTTCCTCCGATAGCCATTTCTCCTTCTGGGATGCGGGTATCCTTATTCTCTCAACTAATTTTACACCTTTTTTTACCAACACTACTAAGTTGGGCATCAATGAAGAGGATCTTCCTCTACCTCGGCGCGCAAAATGGGAATGTTTCCGAATTCCTCAAATGGAAAACTTGCGTTATTGGATTGGAACCTTTTTGTCCTTTTTGTTCCTGAAAAAGACTCTCCTCGTCTTGGAGGTGGAAAACGGTAATGTTTCCGAATTCCTTAAGTGGAAAACTTGCGTTTTTCGAATAGCACATTTTTTATTCTTTTTGGTCCTGAAAGGGCCATCCTCGTCCTGGAGGTTAAGAATGGTAATATTTTGTAACTTTTGGCTTGGAAAACCAGGTAATATCCTTAGACCACGTGTGGGAGATGTGCAGTTCACTTTTGGTCCCAAGAGGTTATCATCTGTGAGAAACGTTATTCCAAGCGAACACAGACAGCGCTTTAAAATTGAGACTCACCAACGACTTCATCTTTTACCAAGATAACCCAAAAAATCCTGTACTTAATTCACGGCTATGGCTTTTATATAACTGTAAAAAATTCCTCGAAAAAATCTCCACCCCCTCCAATCATTCGATATTAATTCAATAGAGAATTTATGGTCGTACCTAAAAAATAATTTAAAAAATCATCATATAAATGACGCCACAGATCTGAAAAATGAGTAAAATAAAAAAGAAAATTCCCGGATAAATAAAAGGAGGTAGAATTACGAAGAGTTGAAGTGAAATCAAATGCCTGTTTTTTCAGTATTTTATTAAAATAATTATTAAATCGCACTGCTTTCAAAATAGTTAAATTACCATACTTTCTCTATGTGCCCAATACAATTTTTTTTTGTCTCATGAAGACTTATAACCAGACGCCCAATCGCTAACTTTAACTGTCACCCTGTATATCATATATTATGCTCTGATATGTGCTCCAATCAAAATATGCAGTAACGCGTGTAAATGTAACAGGGTAGCCCATTTCGTAACCTTCATGTCTTCCTCAGGAATTAACTCCGACAAGAATTCTTGATCCATCTTCACCTGGTTACGGGATCACCACAATCTCCCCGACATGCTGAAATTGCATGAGAACCATCGATACAGACTTGGTGGGCTTCATTAAACTCTTCATAATAATCTTTGAAGTGTTAATTTGGTAGTAAGTAGTAGTAGTTATACATCGTCGTGTGTTCTAAAGATTTTCGGGAGATCCAAACCTATCACCTAATGATATTCAGTCCATTGCTTCTTTAAAGTTTTGACTTCTTTGGTTTGGACGATGTAGATTCACTTTTTCTGGGAACTTAAGTAAAGCGATGTCATTACCAAAATTGCCAGGTTCGAAATGTTCATTGGCAATTAAAGCATCCTGCGGCACGTTTACAACAACCCTCTGAGGTTCTCTTTTGGACAAATCTGTAGTTCCCAGATATATCTGAGCCAAAATTTGTTCACATTTCATTATGGTTCCCTTTTATTTCAGTTTAGAGCCTTGCAAGCAGTGAGCAGCAGTTAAAACAATTTGATCGGAAATCAATGAACCTCCACACCAAGCGTTAAATTGACCTAAGCCTTCCCACGTTTTAAGCAAATTAATGCCCACTTGAAAAGGAATTTGTTCGGGCTCTGCAGGCTCACCTCCAACAATATACTTTCTTATCGGAAAAGAACTTTCAAGTCTATTTGAAAAAGAATATGCTCTGCTTGTAAGGAGAAGCAGAACTAAGAAAAAAAATAGAGACGTAAATGAACTCATTATTGATTACTGATTTCTTTCTTTAAAAGATTTAAAGCTAAAAATATTGGCCTCAATTTGTACCTGTTTATTTGATAATAATAAAAGCATTTCAACTAATTAATTATTAGTCTCCAATATTACCTACCACTCCACGAAACTTAATGGAATTAAATTTTACGTAACAGTAATAAGGATCTTTCTTTGATAAAAACTTTCAATGATAAAATAGAAGAAGATTACTTATTTTTTTATTTTTCTTAAATATGAAAGTTTATGCTTGGATCTTTCTATATAGGGAGATAGTTTTACTTTTATATTCTTGATCTCTCGGTATTCATTAAAGACTACTACTACTTGCTTAGTCGACCTAACCCTTCGCTTAAGTTATTTTGTTGTCAGCAGAAAAATATCAATACAGGGTAAGTATTAGCATGTTTCGAACACAAGACCTCATGAATCATAATTCACCACGAACTCTTCTTTTACCATTATAAAAGGGATTCTCAGCAAATTACTGTCCTGTTTTAATTTGCAGACAATTCACAGGAGTAAAGGGTGTCCCAGCAAGAGCGCAAAATTTAAATTCCAAATGAACTAGTTTTTTTTATTCAATACGGAAATTTTTATTTAATCGTAAAGTAGACATGTGGCAATTATATATGTAACAAAACATCTGGTAAATGCGCTCCTCGGCTCTGCTGACCCTTTCTTTTGACAAAATTTTCAATCACTGTTTGGCATAATTGTGGTTGGATATCAATGATACAGCATCTAATCTTCTTCTTCAAGGCGTGGGTGGTTGTGCGCATGGTGACATAAACTTTTGACTTCAAACAACGCCAGAGAAAAAGGTGCAAAGGCACGATCTAAGCGGCTAATTCTGGTCGTCTAAACGGGAGATTATACGGCGAGGGATTGTCTCGCGTAATAATCCCATTGCTTCACGTAACTAATGTATGACAAGTGGTACTGTCCTGTTGGAACCCCATCCATTTGAGGTACAAACATTTGAAACATTTTATCTACCGAAACTTGCACGCAATTTGCGAATCGTGGCAGTCAAACTTTCACCATCTTTAAAATAATGTTTAACAATTCGTGATATTTCTGCTTTGTTGAAATTGCTCTCAATCCTCTTGTTCCAATATATCCTTATCATAATGCTTTAAGTATAATAGCCTAAGAGCTAGCAACGTCAAAAAACACGTCATTTTAGCAAGGTCCATTTTCATATATCCCCTAGATGCTAGATGGTTTCAACGTTGTTAACCCCTCACCAGACGCTGTTTTATCAATAAATAAAAGAGGATTTTCAAGTAATTCTATCAAAGCTGGAATTTGAATATGTTATTTTTTGGCTATCATGATGAGTATAATGATGACAGTAGCGATGAGGAAGAAGAGTTCGAGAATACTTATTTTTTTGTAAAGCAATTTTGGTGCAAAATATAATATTTTTTATCATGTATATAGGGGCGGAAGAAAATATAAGTGGTAGTGATCCGAAAATTTTGTTTTCGAAGCCATAAATTTCCAGTACTCATTTAGTAATAAACTCCTTTAAAAAATAAGTATTTGAATTTTACGTATTATAAATATTGTCGATGTGTCATTTTCCACATTCGTTCAGCACTAAAAATATTCCTCTAGTGTCCTACATATTTCAGCACTGAAGGGGGAAATGAGTTTTCATAGAGAGCTAATAGAGTCCTATTCTGATTATTCGGGATATTGGATACTCCAAAGAGTTAATGAAGTTAACGACATTGGAGTAATATTTGATTCCAAACGTCCTTTGAATAATCATATTGATTATGTAATTCCTAAGTTGTTCCCCATATTAGGATTTATTAAAAGAAGTTGTAATGAGTTTTATGACCTATACATACACCCTAAAGTATCTGTACTGTGCTCTTATCAGACCAATCTTTGAATACGCATCCATTGTTTGATCACCCTCTTACTTGGCTCATGTAATAGGATCGAATCGGTCCAGAAAAATTTTACACATTATGGCTTGGGGAGTTACTTACCTTAAAGAACTTTTATAATATGTCCAGAAATGTAAGTCAAAGTACCTGAATTCATGGAGAACATAAAATCCACCATATATCGAAAACAAAACAGAAGGTCCATGGTCATATAAAGTTTTCGGCTGCATTTTAGGTCTGCTATCAGAGCTTTGAATTTGCCAATTCCGGCCCACCCTGTATATTTATTACTTTATTTATTCCCCACATTTGGGGTATAACAATTATACAATTTATCTTCCTTTATTTATTATATCCGACTATTTTTTAAACTTCTTTCCCGTCAGCTATAAATGCTTAAGAATAATTTTACATTACTTTCTTTTCTTCCCTTTTCTTCTAATTGGTCTAAGTTAATTATAGCTTCTTTGCTTGTTTGTGCATAGTCTTATAACATTTGATAATAGCAAGTACTTCAGTGGAAAATTATCGGAATGCATTTGGTAAATTAGTTCTTATCTAGCAGAAACCTTATACCCTCTTTATATAAATTCGCTGCATGAGCAAAGTTCTAGAGTTATTAATTATCGCCGGAAAGATGAAGTCTGTTGTAGCACTATCATTGTTAGTTGCGGCCGCTTTAGCCCTTCCAACGGGTGACCTTAACGTTGAGTATGGTATCAATAACCGCATCGCTGGAGGAGATGATGCAGCAGTGGGTGAGTTCCCATTTCAAGTGGGAATTCAGATGAGGAAATCTATTGAAGGAGTTGGAGAGTTCAATGCTTGGTGTGGTGGATCATTGATCTCAGATCAAGTTGTGCTTACAGCAGCACATTGTTTGCACATGTACAACCTTTTTTCTTGTATAATGTGTTGATTTTAAACAACTTATGGAATTTTCCACAGGGCTGTTTCGGCTGAGATTTTCCTTGGTGCTAACGATCTTTCAAAGGAAGAGCCAGGCCGCATGATCATTCACGTTCCTCAAGAAAACTTGATTGTTCACGAGAACTACAAACCCAACTACTTGGAGAATGATATTGCTTTGGTTTTGCTTCCAGAAAGGATTCCCCTTAGTAGTAAGTTGATTTAAAATCATCGTCCGTTACAGCCGCTAATGCTGAAGCTTTAAATTTCCAGGTACTGTTCAGACTGTTAACTTACCTCGCCGTAGTCAAAAAGATGAAACTTTCGTAAAACAAGTTGGCTGGATTTCTGGATGGGGAGGCTTAGGGGATGGCAAAGGAACAGCTACAATCCTTCAGTATACTCGACGTTGGATTTTACCAGATGACTACTGTGATTATCACTTCCCTGGCTTTTTCAAGACTCAAACTCAAGTTTGTGTCGATGGCTCTCATGGAATTTCAGCGTGCCGCGGGGATTCCGGTGGACCATTGACTGTTATTGAAGAAGATGGAACTAGAACTTTAGTCGGTGCTACTTCTTATGGAAAAGGCTTCTGCGAAAAAGACTTCCCCGTTGTTTACACTCGAGTCACAGCATTCTTGGATTGGATTTCAGAGAATGCTGGCATTCCTATTAGAGATTGAAAATAATGATTTTCGGCTGATAAAATAAACTCATATATTTAGAATTCATTTTCTGTGAATAAAAACTGATCTGGAATTTTTGGCTATGAAAATCAAGGTTTTGATTTGGAATGGTATCTGTATCTACCATCAGTCCAGTTTTTCTACTAATGGAAAAGTAATACACTTCTAGTGGTTTAAGTTGCATTGCAATTGATGGCATAAGCAAAGTTGGTCAAGTAATAGGAACTCCTGGAGGCAACTCTCACCATTCCTGTAACTTTAGTTTACTGCTCTTAATAATAATGATCGTTGGTTTGGCCGGGTTGGCTTTGTCCTTGTTTTTCTAGCAGGTTATTTTAATTTTAATTCGGTTCTTTCTTAAAGATTTGCCTCGTGCCTTCTCGTGTTAAAATTCTTTGATTCATCTTCGTACTTGGATATCTCTTGCTGCCAAAATCAAATTTTAATAGGTAGTAAAATTTCATTTGACAGGGAATTTTCCTGAGGAAAAAGTAGTGCAATAGTAAACTTGAGGAGAAAAGTATTAACGCCTTTTTATATAGCATTGTAAGATTAAATTGAGTAAATCCCAAATTGAATTGTGAAATGTACAAAAGATTTTAGAAATTTCCAAATGAAATTGAGATTTGTACCGATAGAATTGAGATATGTCCGGATAGAATTGGGATTGGTCCCAATAAAATTGAGGTTCGTCCGCAATGAATTAGGAATTATTCGAATCGAATTGGGAATCGTCCTATTGGAATTGAGAATTGTCCAAATGAAATTAAGAGTGCAGTTTAAAATAATTATATAATTGTATAATTCCCATATTCAGTAACATATTCACTTACAACTTATATTACTACTACTACTAGTACTACCACTAGCTCGAATGTCCCCTTGCTGCAGCAAATCCTACTTTCAGAAGCACAAGAAAAAACATTGAATTCTTAAAAAATGTATTCTCAATTTTATTTGGATATTTAGTAGTAGTAGTACAAGTTTAATGCAAAAGTGTCATTGAATTTAGGAATTATTGAATTATTTTACTCTGCATTCTCAGTTTCATTTGGACAATTCTCAATTCCAATAGGACGTTTCCCAATTTTATTCGGACAATTCTATTCGACCAATTCCCAATCCATTGCGGACAAACCTAAATTCTATCCGGAAGAATCCCATTCCATCGGGACAATTCTCAATTTCATTTGGAAATTTCTAAATTTCTTTGGACATTTCGCAATAGCATTTGGAATTTTCTCAATTTAATCTGAAAATGCTATATTAGGTCAGTTCCCTTACTTCTGCAAGTAAAATTTCCTGTATTCTCCCTATTTATGTAGTGGGAGTTTACACTGCAAGAGTTGGGGAACAGCTACCTGAAAATTCCTGAAAAATAAGAAGAATGACATATCTTTCAAATCCACAAACGACATTTGCGGTCTGCCAATAAGGAAAGTACAGGCAATCCAAAGCTCCTGCAAAATCCTGAACATTCCTGCAGGAGGGTAAGTTAAGACGTCAACAAGAATTAAACGTCAAATCGAGTTAGGGAACGACTTTTTGCAGTTTCCTGGTCAGGAATTATAATTCCTAGAAGTAAGCGAACAGACCTATTATATTCATCGTAAATGCCTATTTCTGTTAGGTTGCAAGGTTCTATTAAATCGTCTTCCAATCGATTTCGGAAGAATTAATTCGACGATTTAGTGCTGTACATTTCACATTGAAAATTAAGTTCTGTTATAACTTAGACAGACAGAGTTCTAAATCACGATAAATCTCACGTAATTTGGAAATCAAATTACAATGTGACACACTGACCTTTGACAGTTGTTTGTGATTTCATTGTAGAGTTTTGACGTGTTGTGTTTCAATTGTAAAAATGGAAAATTATAAAGTTGCGGAGTTTTTATATATTTTACAAATTGACTTCGGAATTCATTACAATTGATGAAATGTTTAAAATGAAAAAGGATTTATTAAAAAGACTAAAAAGAACACATATGATAAGAGCAGTGCAACATTACTAAAAATCTTTATTTCTGATAAAATTGAGGAAAACTGTTCAAGGATCTCTTTGGCAATTGGTAAGTGAAAAAACGTTCCAGATTTAATCACTGAAATAAAAAATTACATATATTAAAACAACAACGTACTAAAATTTCACGCAAATTTCACACCTAGATGGCTTCGATTTAGTTAATATCGTGATTTCAAAGCTAAATCAGCTGCCGCTGGTATATAAGCGAAAAATGGTTAGAGTTTCGTTTGGACTGAAAATTTGATGTAATTTTGTTAGGCAAGGTATATTAAATTTGATATCATTAGAAAGGCAAAGAACCGGGGTTTAATTGCTTAGAAGATAATTTTGCCGTAGAATGGGTAGTTTAGGCACCATCAAAACAGAACAAAAAGTTTTATCGTGTGGTCCATAAGAATCAATGTAATTTGACTGAATTCGAGGGACTATACCTTCACATAGACAATTTCTGCTTCATGGCTTCTGCTTCCAAAACCCCCGGGATATACTGCAATTACAAGAAAAATTGTTAGAGTTTAGTTCGAATGCGAAAATGTGCATAATAACGACTTATATGCTATAATTATTTTTACAGCAATAGAAAGTAGATATATTAGACTTAAAATTCCTAGAAGACTATTTTTAAGTAGGAAAGATAGTTGCGGAGTTACGCCAGTTTTAACTAAAAAAATTTCTGTTCTCCCGTAAGAATCAATGCAATTTGATCTGGATTTAGGGCCTACATCTCCTAGTAGTTGTGTGCGTTATTTTCTCTGGTTCACAGCTTGTAAGAGTATCCCGGGGGTTTTGGTTTTTCCCATGCAACTTAGGTGAAGCCAAAAATTTTCTGAATGTGTGCGTGTTTGACAGCTTGGGCCAGAAAATTTCCATGCAAAATTTCCTGGGTTGACCCAAACCAAAACCTTCGAAACTACAAGCCATGCACAAGAAGAAGAGTGAGAACATTGACCTCTTTTTTATGAATGCTTTAAGATAGGCGAAATTGGGCTATTATACTTCGTCAGCCCATGTACTGCTATCTTGAAGCGTTCA
>QYTT01080800.1:9145-21869 GCA_006980735.1 Dasypogon diadema | reverse complement strand
GGGGGTTTGACGTCAGCCACCACAGACTTATATATGTATAATTTTCTTGTTCAATCATAATTGCCTTAATAGGCTGTCAAAATATATAACTTATAAACTATTTTGTAATAGGTAATATTTAAGACATAAAGAAAAAAAAATCAACAAAACAACAAATTTGGTACCCATAAGTTAGAATAGCGAGCCCACGGCTCATGACTCATAAGTAATGATATTGTGTTTTGTTAAGTTTATACTGAATAAGTTACGTAGGTTTCAGGAAATGCATTGATGTTCAGAGAAAAAAAAGTGTAATAAATCGGATTTTTTTTCTATTCAAACTTCGGTATCGGTGGGTACATTTTTTTTGCTAAAGATGAATTTTTCCTTGGTTGCTGTCAGAAGGTGCAATATGCACTGATTTGCAGAAATTGGCATGGCAAGTATCTTCCTCCCACTTCCCTCTCAACAGGTTAGCAGCAAGTTATTATGGGCGAGCTGAATGTGTGACATATCATGGATTGCCTAATCCCTTTAATTTGTGAGGCTTTTGGTATCTTGAGTCGAGACAATTTTTTTCTTGAAAAGCTAAATTATTCAGGAGTATGATATTTTTGGTTGTAATGACTTTCCCCGTAATCTATATCCCGCCCCTCAACCCGACGAACTAAGCTGAGCAGGGAACAAGACGTACGCGGCATCTCGTGGGAAGTCATCATCGCATTTTGTTATAAGCGGCGTACGCATCCTCAGTACTGTATGGTGTACTTGTTGGTCTTCAACTTTTTGGAACTTAGAACAGTACCTAAATTATGAGTTTGCATTGTTAGTTACATCTATGTCTACTTGGCGTAATTCGGTCCGACAAATTGATCAACTGCGGAACAGGATGACACCCAGTGTAACCATACCTTGTACTTCATACATCCATACATTACACAGGATTCAGATAGGGAGCAAGAGTAAGTAATAGTGACTTATGTGTTATAACTTATAAGTCTTAAATTATTATTTTCAATGAATTAGTCCCGCAAAAAAAATTAAAAGCGATAGGAATTTTCGTGGTTAGTGGAAAAACATATTTTCTTGGATTGAGGAGAAAGAAGAGCAGGCATATTGCACAGTATGTAAGAAGTCATTGGTGAATATAATTAATCACCTTCATCGCCATGAAAATTCAAATGGTCATAAGAAGAATCTTGCCATAAAAAAGAACCAAATTCAGATAAGTGAGATGTATAATTCAACAGAGAGTGGATCGCTTTTCACTAAAGTAAAAAATGCGGAATTAGCACTAATAATGTTTATCCTGATGCATCATTTACCCATTTCCTTAATTGATTATTTGGTGCCTCTTATAAAAATGTGCTGTCCTGATTCTGAGATAGCTAAAAAAGTTAATTGTGGCAGAACGAAAGCAACAACTATCATCAAAAATGAATTGGGGGAAAAGGCAAAAACTGAAATTTCTGAAACATTAAGAAATAATTTCTTTTCATTGATAATCGATGAGACTACCGATATTTCAAATTGTAAAGCATTAGCTCTAGTAGCCAGAATATTTGATAAAAAGGCGCATAAAGTTCGTGATAAATTTTTTGGTCTTATTAAATTAACTAAAGCAGATGCATCATCAATTTTCGAGGCAATTAAAAACCATTTACAAAAATTTAAAATTCCTCTAAATAATGTAGTCGGGCTTGCATCAGATAATGCAAGCGTTATGTGCGGAGAATTCAATGGAGTGCAGGCGAAGTTTAAAGAAATAAACTCTAATATATTTTTTGTTAGATGCATTTGTCACTCACTTAATCTTTGGTCGTCCTATGCATGCAAAAAACTACCAGGCTATGTAGAAAAATTGGCCAGGTCAATATATAACTTTTTTTCGCATAGTTCAAGAAGAATTTGCGATTTCCAAGAATTCCAAGATTATTTTAACATAAAACAACATAAATTGCTTAATATTTGTCAGACCCGGTGGCTTTCGAGGGAACAAGTAATTAAAAGAATTATAGAACAATGGAAAGCCCTTCAGTTGTATTTTATTTCATGTCAGGGATCTTTGCAAGATGAAGTGGATATTAAGGAAGCTAAGAATTTAGTAGAAAAGTTAAGCGACGATTATATCAAAATATACTTTCACTTTCTGGCTTATATATTAAAGATCGTAAATGAATTAAACTTGCAATACCAAGCAGAAAACTATAAATTACACAGTATATATTCTACCATGGAGAGTCACTATAAGTTAATTTTGAGTAATTTTATTCAAATGAATTATATAAAAGAAGCGAGTTGTTTGAGTCTTCTAGATTTGAAAAACAGTTCAATTTATTTACCGCTTGAAAATGTTTATATAGGAGCGGAAGCGGAAGCATATTTGACTGATAAGAACATTTTACCTTCAGATCCCAAAATAATTGAAGTAAAAAAACATATTTTAGAATTTTATGTAGAAATATGTGTTCAAATAAAGACCCGTTTCGATTTTGGTAACAAAAGTATGAAAGTTTTGTCACTACTTGATCCAGTGAAAGCCATTGAAAGTACAGAATCAATTTTACCGTTACTCCGAAAATTTCCCTACCTTTACGAGAAATGTGATTTAGAAAAAATAATTACACAATGGAGATTATTAAAATTTCAAGAAAACTTACCAGTATCGCAGGCGCAGGATGTGGAAACATTTTGGAGTAACGTCTTTTTGATTAAAAATTCTTTAAATGAATCTTTGTTTAAGGAACTTTCTTTATTTATGATGAACTTGATGTGTTTGCCTCACAGTTCGGCAACCGCGGAACGTATTTTTTCAGATTTGAAATTAACGAAAAATGATAAGTCAAATCGTTTTCAATTAGAAACAATTGAAAGCATAATGTTTGCCAAAGCAGATGCCAACATAAAATCAAAAGAATGTAAGAAAGATTATTATGTGTGGTATCCTTCAAATTAATTTTGTTGCTATAAAATAGAATATGACGTAAAGCAGTTGTTGGAGTTTTTATGTGAAGAGGCGGAATTATTTACTTTTCGTTGTTCCTTTTAAAAAAAAACTTGTATTTAGTTATTTGTTTTCTTGCTTGTTTTTCTTTTTTGTTATGTTTTATTTATTTCAAATAAAAATTATATGAATTAAAAATGAGTCTTTTCCTTGCTACTTTTTGTTTGTTTGAGTGATACTTTTTGATTTTGCTCTGCGGCAACACTGGTTGGGGGTTGTTGTTTGGTTGTTTGAGGTTTGCATATAGTGTTGCGGTTACAGAGGGCGAAATAAAAAAGTTCTTAAGACTATGTATCATGATGGGCAATATTCGGATGTCTTCGTTAAAGGCATATTGGAGTACAAATATTCTTTATAATCATCCCTTATTTGGAAAAACTATGTGTAGAAATGGGTTTGAAACTATACTTCGCTGCCTAAGGTTTTACGATGAAACAGACGATCAAAGAAATCGCCTTCATAAAGTCGATCAGGTATTGAATCATGTACTACAAAACATTCAAAATGTTTATTATCCTGATCAGAACTTATCGATAGACGAGGCTTTACTATTATGGAAAGGCCACAAAAGAAAGCAAAACATGGAATAAAAATATATGAGCTATGTACTCCTGACGGATTCGTGTTAAATATTATTACTTACAGTGGAAAGAATACTGTAACTAACGAAGATGGTCATTCTTTTTGCGCCGTTTATCAGTTGTTGGAAAAGTATTTAGGAAAAGGGCATACTATATATATGAACAATTATTATTATAGTGTCAAATTAGCCACTTGTCTTTATAAAGAAGATAAAACCCACGTTGTAGGTACACTTCACAGATGTCGTGAAGGTAATCTAAAAATTGTAACTGATAAAAAATTAAAAAAGGGTGAATCTGTTTTTGCACGAAAAGGTAATATTTTAGTGCAGAAATGGAAAGATAAGCGGGATGTCCTAACAATATCTACAAAACACAATGCGTCATTCCGAGAAGTACTGCCCAAAAGAGGGTATACAAAAATGAAGCCTTCCACTGTGGCTGATTATACTAAAAATATGTCGGACATTGATAGAGCTGACCAAATGATTGCCTATTATTCTACCCCTCGGAAATCCATACGCTGGAATTTAGTTCTTTCATATACTTGACGTGGCAATTTGGAATTCTTGTTGGTTGCACAATAAAGCTCATTCAACTAAAAAAACTTATTTAGAATTTCGCAATTATATTGCAGCAGGATCCCGACTACACCCGCACTCGGACTAACTGGTTATTTCAATTTGGTTGGGACTGCCGTTTACCTCCGCAGCGGTGCGCGGTCCCTGTTCCCCGGGCAACGGTGGAGTGTTTCCGGTAAGTTTCGTTTATTTTTTCTTTTGTTTAAATTGTGGCTTAGTGGTGAATTACTGGTTTTGTTTTCATTACAGGTGGCGCTCTGGTGGTTTCTTGCATCTCCCGTTCCTGATGCCCCGTTATACGCCCCGTGTTTCTCGCTCGTTGGACCCTTAATCTTTATAATCTATATTATCTTTTTTAATCTCTAATGCTTATCTTTGGGATGCAATCCAACTTAATGGTGGCGTGGGAGCGCATCCAACATTCCTTCCTCCAGTGGAAAAATTGAGGATCATTCTTAGGAGACGAATGACCCTCAAGATACTTCATTCAGTTATCGCCACTTGAAAGGAAAAGATGAACTTTGCCGAAGTGTTACGCCGTGAAAGGATGTCGGTCGAGCACCGCCACATGTTGAGGGCGCGCGGCGTGTATATCTTGTCGGTTGCCCGGTCTTGGTCTCGGCCAATACGAATAACTTTGCATCGCGAAGGGATCTCGCCCGTGATTGTTTGGGGTGCTCCGGCCGAGAGGGGTGTTTACCACCCCTTGGACCTGACGCTGTTTCCGGGTCAGGCGTGGAGCGCTGCAGGTAAAAATTACGTGATTTTTCTGTGGATTAACCCTTAGTGTTTTGTAATGAGTGGCCAAGACACTATTATTCAAATTTACAAGGAAGCCACTCATTACCGGCCATATGCGTGGCAATTGGGCAATACAAGCATTTCCTAGAATAATTCCTTTTAACACAACTCTTTCTTAATGTGGCACCCGCTTTCTAAAATATGTGTCACATTTCGTGAAGAAAGAACAAACAAGAAGTAAACATATTGCCCAAATACACCAATAAATTATGACATAGCATTGACATCAATTTCAAAGCCAAGACAATGAGTTTTCCTCATTGAGGAAACCACGCTGTGTCAGCTGGCACCAATTACCCGAGCAACAAACAACACGTGCTCGCCGGTATATGTCATAACACGCCCCGACCAATGAGGGCGCTTGGACGAGTGCTTCGATTTTCTAGAGGCGGGGCCCAGTGAATTCAGCGATATGTTCGCTGTAATGGCGAACGATCAGCTGAAAACTCAGAATCGATCGGGGAAGGGGATTTTCCTAAATAAATAAATATCTTTAGCAGTAAGTTAGTTAGTTAAGAGTTAAGAGTCAAAAGCGTAAAAGTTAGCCAAGCAGCCAAGAAGTTAAGACTGACAGTGAAAAAGTAAAATTAGAATTTAATAGTGAAAGGTAGAAGGAATTATTGAGTACTTAATAGTGAAGAAAATTTTCAATAGTGAGTGAATAGCTAAATTAAGCAGACAACTATACTGACACAAAAGTGAAGTAATAATAAAGATTCGTAAAAAAGAAAGAAGTTGAGTTTCGAAGTAGCGAGGAGATAACGAAAGGGCTGGTGCCCTTCTCGAAAAGAAAGCACTCCCAGTCCTTGTTGTGGGAAAACGAGAAAAGGAAAATCAAGGGAAAGACACCCACAACAGTTTTTTTTCTCTTTTTCAGGTGGAGCGCTAGTATTAACGGGCGAGGTGCTGTACAGCCCACTCCCAACACCCCACACACATGTCGGGATAATCCATGAGGGGTGGGATGATGATCCCCGCGAGGCGACCGGAGATCCGGACAGCGATGGCTCCTTGTGGGGATAGGCTGTACGGTGATTTAGTGATTTGTGATTTTTAATTTTTCTTGAAAAGAAAAGAGAAAAAATAAATGAATAAAAATTGTGATTGTTTTCTTTTAATCGAAGGTGTGTTGGTTTTTCCCATTGAAATGGCGTTTCCTAGGAGAGGGTTATTACAGACCTGCTCACGTGGCAGAGGCAGTCCGTCGCTGTCGCGAAATACAGCTGACATCGCCTGTCACTTATTTGTGTCATGTTTTGAATAAAAATAATAGAAGAGTTTAAATTTAATTTTTCAGTGATTATTATATGTTGCACTAGTGAGCTTGACAGCTCTATGAATTAAATTTCATGTGGGGCATATGGGGCGTGATGTACAACCCAACATCCCCTCCTTATACATGGATCATTACCACAGGAAGAAAGCATTCTATCCAAATTACTTCCTTACTTATTTGACCCCACTACAACTACCGACCTACATCTAGAATCGATTACCAGTCACGTTGCGGGAGTGCAGTGCACTTTAAATCTAATTAGTAAAGAGCGAAATCCCTTTCCCATGCACGAAAACGATTTTTCTTCCTAAGTGTGCTTTACATTGCAGAAAGGTGTTATATACGATATTGGATATCAATCCGATATCGAGTAGTGAAACAAGCTATAAAATAAATTTAATTAATTACTAAAGTAAACTAAAAATATACGGAAAACCATGATAATACAATAGCAAAACATACAAAGTTTCTCAATACGCAATCTGATATTGCCATAGATCAAGGCATACAAAGTCACGCTTTCCAACTTGATATAATATATCAAGTAAACAAATGGAATGTGCAACCAAAAACAATGTAATAAAATCTATAACAAAATCCGATCTAACATATTTTGTTGCACCCTTCGTTTGAATTTTTTCTCAAATTAGATTAATGCTGCTCGCTGTTGGATTAAAATTCAACAGCAAAGCGCAGTGTCGGCAGTTTCAGCGCGAAAAAGCTTTCGCCTGGGACCCTGACGTTGTCCAGCGAGATACCGCGGACTCTATTGGAGTTGTTTTCGAAATTGGAGGTCGCAGTTTCTCACATACGCGACGTGAAAAACAATTCTCTCAGGTTATCCTGAAATTGTCGCAATCGTGGGAAGCTTAACCGCAAGTTAATGACGGAAGAAGCCGTTTTTCAAGACGACCCAGTGCCTACACATAGAACAGAAACGGTTATATTGTTTGCATGGTGTGAGCGAGACACCCTGTACACGAATACTACCATACATCTTAAAAAGATAAGACCGTCAGTCCGTCATCGTGACTAAGAGCGACTTGATTGATTGATTTTAAAAACATTTTCTTTTACACAATTTAACAGGCCTTCTTGAACGCGAGCTCAGATAATTCGGTGGAGTAGCTGACCATAAACCTCAGGACGAACCTTAGCGCTGAGCGCGGCGCGGTGACGATTTAGTTGAATTACGATTTCCGTTACAGCGGTAATATCCAAATTTTTGCCTTGTTTGTCTCAAACTTTTATTCATTAATTACAGGGCGAAGAGTGAGCCCTAAGACTTTTCTATATTAATACGATAAGGGTACACTACCACCATGCAAAATTTGAATCTAATCTGAAATTCCCAGATCGTGAGGTCGCCTTGTAAGTAATCGGTATGTGCTGAAAACCTTTTCACGGCTCTCTGAAGTGATTGTTCCTAAAAAAACTGAATTACACTAAGGATTATTTTGTTTCAATTGTTATGTGTACTTTGGCGAAAAGAAATCTTTGCCCTGAAGAGATTTTGACTATATTAATAAATATTTTATGCTAACAAAAATTTTTTTTTTTGTAAATATAGTGGAGAAGAAAGCAAAGTTAATACTTGCATGTTATTTGCAATCATAAATTTTACGGCATTTCTTTTTTAAATTTCCAAAAAGGAAACATATAGGTTTATTTATAAAACCTTTATTTTTGTTATTAGTTAAGCGTTTGACCGGAAAAGTAGTAAAATATTTAGAAAGTTTTGATTTTGTAGCGAGTACTAATTACTAATGCAGTTAAGCTTGAGACAATTCAAGAGATACTAAATTTATTGAAGTGCAGAGATTTCAGAAAACTAATTTAATTAAAATGGAAGAAAAAGGGAATTTATTTTGTAGTGGAAAGGTTGATCCAAATGAAAAATCCACTAGAATATTTTTAATATTTATTGATAATGAAATCATTAATGGAATTGTTATGTACAATTTCGGAAATTGGGGCGTTCCGCCGGCATATCGCTGTATATATGGAGATTTTAAAAATACCATAGATAAGAATGGCATGGACTAAAGAGCTGCGACTCTCACTAGTAGAGCAGAGGTGTAATGTCTGGAAACAGATTCGAAAAAATCAAAAGATTTTAATGTGCGAGTGACAATCAACAAAATTTACCTAAAATCCATCCTTGATATGATAAACTGCATAAAATGCGTAAATTACCAACCGAACTGAAACAGAAATTCAACGAAATCTCCCTTAGCCTTCAATAGGCTGACCCCCCCGAATATGTTAGACTCTTTTTTGCCAAATTAGTTTTTTCTTTATCATTTTTCTATGCATATTTTGTAAAAATTACTTACAGAGGAAAAGATATTTAAAAGAATGCCCCGTAGCACTCGAGGTGATCATCTTGTTACTTATACAATATTTCTTTTTTCAGATTTCTAGTTGTGTAGTAAATTACCTCTATGTAAATTAAGATACTTTCTTTAACATCTAAAGAGTTCAGTACTATGCTTAGGGCCTGTCCGAATCCAAGTCTTCGTCTCGTTACAAAAAAAAAAAACGTGACGTCACAGCGAGATAAGTTCTGTCCGAATTCATGTCTACTTTTCGAGCTCAGTTTAAGTTTAAGCAGTTGGTTAGCTCGGTGACGAAGTCAATGATTAACTTGATGACAAAGCAAATTGGAGCCTACGAATTGTGCCCCCTTTTCACAAGGAAGTTTTTGGGTCCGACGTTCTTCTTATTCCCATTTGTGTAAATGACTAGAACTTCCCGCACAAATCCTACGAGGAAGTTTTTGGGTCGTGCACGAAACTGGTTCTCCTTCTCATTTTTGATATCAGATTGCTTTCTTGTCATTTCTGCTCTCAACTTTCTCGCTTTCCAGAAAGAGATAGCTCTCATCAAAGAGGAATCCGAAAAACTGCCTGCTCGAGCTTCTTGCTTCCTGGTGCTAGCTGGAAGCAACATTTGAGTCGAGGGCACAACCCCGCTTCTTACCGCATGTGTCCCTATCCTATCCCTTCTCTCCATTTTTCGAGCGTCGGACGCAAAAACTTCCTCGTGAAAAGGGGCACAACTGATCTCGTTTTCATCTAACTAGTATAATAGCTCAGGTAGGTAAGTGACGTCACGTTTTGTTATAACGACACAGGCCCTTAGTGACCTACATTTATTTGAAAGTGAGGATAGTGTAAACTATAAGGATGAGGTCGGAATTGCACAAGTGAACATTTCGCGATTTTTATGCATTTAATTCTTGCGCAATATGAATGTGTAAAAATAAAGACAGGAAAAATTGAATCCCAAAGGTTGACGCCTTTTATTTATAGCTTTAGGAAAAAAGCTTTCTCTCTCTCATAGAGCTTAGAGAAAAAAATGCCGATTCTCTTCAAAATCACGTCAAACGGGCAATACAAGTTTCGGAAGTGTAAATACCAAAAATAGCTCACAACTTGAAGGCAACCGACAATCTAAGAAAAGGGCTCGGGGTCGGTGTTTTGCATGTCCTGGAGATCTGAACCAAAAAGTAAATAGTTTGTATTACTTGCGAAAGATTTATGTATTTGTGTACAACACAGGTAAATTAAAACTGCAGTAATGTGCCACGCTGACTGTGAAGATGGCTGAGTGACATTAAATTACCTAATTTAAAATTTAATTTATATTTATTTTTAATTTATTTAGAGGAAATTTATTTAGAAAAAGATGGCTGTGAAGAACTAAAAAAACACATGTTAGAAATGTGATGAAATTTTAAGTATACAAAATAAAATTCGATTAGCAAAGTAACAGTCATCTATAGAGTTGTCCGCAAAACTAAATCTAATTTTTATTTTGCGGTCTCCAGTATTATTTGGGAATTATTATTTTTCAAATAAAGTTTAACTTTGATTCGTGATACCATATCAGTTGTGTTATTTGCTTAGGCATTTCCATTTTAAATTTCAAAAACAATGTATACAAATTTTTTACATCAGATATAAAGAAGGTTAAAAATGTGAACAAAGACTTAACTGAATTTAGGAGTGATGTTATACAGGTGGCGCAAAAGAAACGAACTGATTTGAAAAATTTTTAATTTATTTAATTTCAACTTTTTTCTATTTTTCCAGAGTTTGTAGAGGAGAGTTGCGCAGCGAATGAAAATCATAAAATTATATTTTGAAAACCAAGATTCGATAATAACGGCTCAACGAGCTTACCATTGCCATTTCAATGTTTCATTTCCATGATTAGACGTTTAGTGTATAAAACGTTTTCGACAAGTAGGTTCAGTAAAGAATTTACCAAAACCAGGAAGATCACGTTCAGGCAGAAGTCAAAAACATATTCAGTGAATACAAGAGAGTGTTAAAGAGAACCCAGAAGATGTTCTCCTTCAGTTAAAAATTAGTCTGAGATTATTGCAGCGGATATTACAGAAAGATGTGGGATTGTTCTCATACAAAATTCAACTCGTTAAAGAATTTTAAAGCGACCTCGAGTAACGCTTAAATTGAACCATGCAGTTGCAAGAATTGCCCCAAGGAAATGAAAACTGTATCCATCTTTAATAACGGGTGATGATTATAAAATTGTCAAATATGGGGAAGTGAAAATCTCAAGATTATTCAAGAGAGAGAGAGAGAGTAATCGTAGGAATTTTCTCTCAAATGGACAGTCTGGTGCAGTGTGACATCCCAAAGGATTTTTGGGCCTTTTCTTTGAAGACCATGAGAGCAATGCCGTAAATTTTTCTGCGGCCTACTACGAAATAAAAACCAAAATACCCGAATTTCATCGTTTGAATTATTCTCCTTCCTGGTAATTTAAAGATGAAAGCTGTCTCTTTTTTCTCGAGCGTTTGCGTAGAGAAAAACTCTTCAAAAGGCAGTAGTGGTTAGACTTAAAAAAATTTTTTCGTGGACTGGCGATTTTTAGGACATTCTTTGGACTTCGGAATTTTTTCATCTGCATTGGACTTAGGATTTGTGACACTTGTTGGATTTTGGCTATTACCCTGGACCCGCTTGAACTTGGACTTTTTTGATTGCACTGGATTATTGGTGACAAACAACTTGATTTTGGCGATTCTTTTGGACAATTAATACTATACAGAGTAGGTCAAGCCGCGATACTTATTGTGAGGTTTGCCTGCGGGATAGTATTTAATTGGTTGCATACTTTGGATGTTTGGTGTGGGTTGAGAGGTGTTGGACTCTTTTATGAGCATCAAAGTGAAAAAACCGAATTAATATCTTCATATTTTCCTGAGGAAATATTTTAAGACTTACTGAAGTGAATTCAAAACTTGTCAAATTTTAAAATTGTTAAGAAAATAATTTTACACTGTAATTGTCATTGACTAAAGAGAATTTTTATTTGAATATACTGTGAAATTGAAGGAAAATAGTTTTCTTGACCTTTCAAGGTCGCCCCCACACTTAATGATAATGAAATGATATGGTTCCAACAAGACGGATCCACTGCACACACCGTCCGAGTTACTATGGACCTTTGGAGGCAGATTTTACACGAAAGGTTGTTTTCAAGAAATTCTACAATCAACTGGCCTGTTCGATCGCCGAATTCAACAGACTATTTTCTCTGGAGCTACTTAAATGAAAAGGTTTGTATTAATAAGCCAAGACCCATCCAAAAGTCAAAAGAAAATGTTCGTGAGCAAAATTGAGGCGCTAACTCCCGATGTTCTAATCGAAATCATGGAAAATGCTCTAAAGAGAGCAGAATTTTAAGAGAGAAAAAATGGAGGTCATTTGCGCGACATAATATTTCACAAGTAGCTTAAAAATGGTAATTTATATTTGTACTTTTAAATAAATGATGACATCAGAAATGTACATAATAAAAATGTTTAAAAACAGTTCGCTTCTTCTCTGCCACCCTGTATATATTTTTGTAGAATAAAAACTCTGGAATGATGTCTTCAAGGACTTCGGTCAACTGTGTCAGTACTCTCCAGTCGGTTTTTTTGAATTTTTGATTTGCCCTTATTATACAAGATGCGTAAAATATTTGAGTATATTTGATTGTGCTCCTGCAGTTATGTGAAAATTATTCGCCGTACTTTTATCTATTAAAAGCACCAATGGCAGGCCAGTTCGGAAGCAGTTGAAAACTTAGGGCAGGGTTGTGTGGCGTGTAGCCAAGCGTAAAAAGCATGTACGGTATTCGGACAGTATGAGGTGTTATGTTTAAAATATCCAATTACAATCCGATATTAAAATTAAAGAAAAAAGCATACAAAGTTGCGCATTCCCACTTGATCTAATATATCAAGTAAACAACAGGAATGCGCAAGCATAAACAAAATATGGAATAAAATCCATTAAATAAAAACTAATTCACTTCTAATTCACTTTGTTGCATGGCCCCTTGGAATTTCTCGCACGAAAAGAAGATAAGAAAATGCAACCGGCAGCATAAATCAAATAATCCGATCTATGCTGCCATACAAAAGTGAGGCAAAGAAAAAACAAAAAACCACAAAACCACTCGCTCGCTATTGGACAGAAAT
>QYTT01080799.1:0-13333 GCA_006980735.1 Dasypogon diadema | reverse complement strand
AGATGGAATTTGATAAATTGCTTTTGCGAAATGTCCGGACAACTTTTTAAAAATAAGAAATTGCATTGATAACGACTCAATTTATTTCTATATAACCACTGAATTATACTGAATGAACCTGTCATCATCATTTTGTCATCGGCTTCGTCTATCCTTGAAGGCCTTAACTACCTACTCGACTCGACATTTTTCCTACATGCATATCACGAAAACTTAAATTGTTAGTTTAATGTGCATTAATTTTGATCCCTCTGAGCTACTTGATCCTGGGGCTGTAAGTTTCTTAAAAAGATATCAACTTAGCTGATATATGCATATCGTAATGATTAGTTTTGATATTTGATAAGATCAAGAAAAATATATCGATGTTATAAATATCGAGATTCGCCTTCATATATTTTAGTATCATTAATTCCTTTAGTCACTTTCTAAGTCTGTAGTAGTAGCAGCTTTGTAGTATTTTCTGGTTTAGATTTTATATCTCAAGGGTGTTTTTTGCTTTACATCAAAAATTCAGTAGTAACAGAAGTACCGTTAACTGTTTAACTTATGCAGGACTATATATGCAGGATTGCACTACATACTACATAGTCAAATCTCTCGTTTAAGTTCCAAACAATTTCGGGACCTGAATTGTTATACCAACGAATATCAAAAGAGTTTATATACACGGAATTGCCAAAAAAACGCAACGAACTAAATTTAATTTTTCGTTTTTTTAGCATGTAAAATTTTAGTTACATAGTTTCTTTGTCATGATTTTAGATTTTCAGATTTTTTGAAAAAAAACGATGCAATATTGCTCGTAGAATATCAATTAGTGCATCAAATTGGTATTGAAAATATGCACTTTATTGATATTCCTATTAATCTATATCGATATTCGGAAATATCGATAGATATCGAGCAACCCCACTTGATCCTGCGCTCCATATCCACTCTTGCTTTACCAGCTAAGGCTATGCTTCATACAGCATTCCTTGAGCTTCAGTTACATTCCCTCTGATTCCTTCCTTCTTGAAAGTGATGTTATTAATCCTGTGGAGAGCTTGTCCATCATTTTCTTAAGGAGTGTCTTTACTTACATCCTGAATGTAATGTTTAACTCATTTTTGCTTATTACTTTTACGACACTGCAAGTAAAGTAACACTTCCGCCAAATATAACAAGATACTAACAAAATGAAAGCAATTGACTCGGCAGCTACATATGTCGAAATTTTATGATATAATGCCTTGGACTTGCCAGAAACGGAAAATGTAATAACTATAACAAAAAGAAATAAAGAGAATTTATGCTTAACCTTCCATGAAATTCTGAAGGCTGATGAAGATTTTAGGTACTTGTGCTGTTGTACTTAATCCTAACAACTTAAAATCCCAACTTCGTTGTAATTTTATTGCCTATTTTTGACAGAAAAACAACAACTTTTTTCGTTTGTTTTGATTTTAATTAAGCCAACTTCAGAGTCAAACTTAATTAATACAAAAATCTCAAAGAGTAGGTGTTCATTTCAAAACATAAACAGCAGTCGATCGAAAAAGGAAACTGTGATTCTGATCCAAACAGCACCACTTTTTCATGCGCGTGCGAGATCTCGTAAACTTTAAATAACATTGCGCAATTTTATAGCAAAATCCTCCTTATTTATACCTTCACCTACATAGATAGTTTGCCACTAGTAAGAACGAACTTGTTATGCAAACAAGTAGTGCCAAAAATGCTACTCCACACGTATACCCCTCTAGTAGTACTCAGGGTAAATTGTCAACTTCAAGTGCATATCCAATGTCAATCTGAGAACAGTGACCACGGGCAAACCGTCCCACATTAGCGAATTCAATTTAATTTGACGGCACTTTTACGATTCAAAGAGAAACTAGAAAGTCACCTAGGAACATGCAAACTAGTAGCAAATCAGGTTGTAGTCTCTTTAACCGGACTTATAGGTATTTATCTTGAATTCGAGGGGTGTTAATCTGGGTTCGAGGTCCTAAATGATCTTCATCTCTGATTTTCTTTCCGATCAGCGGGTACGTTCGAAAAAGTGGGCGTAATTGCAATTATTCAAATGAGTAGGTCGGTTTCTAAACTGTGAATCACCTTTAGTGCAATCAAGTCACGTATATTGCACCGAATGGGAAATAGCTGGAACCTTTTAACGGAGCGCTATCATCAACTAATCAGGCTCCATTGGAGTATAAGTTGTTTTGTCATGCAATTCAAATAGAGACAGGACGGCACTAGCCAATTGGTTAAGTACTTAGCTAGACTTGACCGGGAACTATTTTAAGATTTACCGTGGGTACTTTTCCACGAATCACTCAAGAGAATGAATCACTTGTCCGGACAGACGAGTTATAGCAGTAGATGGTGGATTTGTGAGCAGTCTGGCACAGGGGTATGATATAACCTTGTAAACTTTAATACATTTGAACAAGTTCAAGATCACTTGCGACTACCAATTGTCGAAGCTTTCAAGCCCAGCATTTTTCACCTCGTTAGGCATCTACTTAGCATACGAATACGAAATTAAGGAAACGTGTGGGATCGCTAGTGAATGGGCTTCATTGTTTTTGGCTGCTTTCTTATGCTGTGCATTATATCCATCCATCAAGTGACTGTGAAATTTAAAAGGTCACTGAGGTATTCTTATTCGAGGTCGTAACAATTTAGGGGTTCACACCTTTTGCAAAGCAAAAAGATGCATTATGGTATTCTAATCATCAAGGATTTGTAAATATTAATAATGGGTTTGTCCAAAATAGGCCCATATTAATGCAATAACTAAGAATATATATACAGATATTTGGCTTTTAACTTATAGAGTTTAAAGTTGTGACTGTTTTTTAGGTCTCTCGAAAAATATCTTTACCATTGAGTAGAAAAGGTACATTTGATCAGTTCCCTTTAGGTGGGATTTTGTATTAATTTATTGTGTTCAAAAGCAGTCACAAAATTGCAAAACGCTGTTTTAGTTTCAGACTATCGCGATATAAAACTGTGCACAATATTCCTGGCGCCAATATTCTCTTGGGTTCTTTGAATATTAAGCATACTTTTCTTCCTACGACAAATTGTTATTGACATACCTTACAACTCGCACATTTTTCTATCAACCTCACATGGGTAATTTTTTATTGTTAAAGAAATGCAGTGTTAAGTATAGTTGGATTCAGATTTAAAAGCCATCAATAAGTCGAAAAGAGAGTAAAATGTGCCGTTCGACCGGATGGATACAGGTATAAATAAGCCACACATCAAGTGGGCGAACCAGAATTTCCAATGAAATCTTTTGCCATAAAATCTTGACTGAAATATTACTTACGAGCAGGTAACCGTCTACCTTTGAATTTTAGTTTTTTTTTCAGAACGGATTAAATTTTCATTTTGCATTCTAAAAAGATGTGGAGCTATTATAAAGGAACTGGCATCATGTTAAATTAAATCTCAACATTGTGAAAAAAGTTAATTCCTAAAATTTTAGTGAAATGAATCGAAAGTAATCACTTCGGACTATATCCAAAAACACTGTCAGATTTCTTAATATACAATGTCGTAAAATTGGGCAGATAGCTCATAATATAATTAAGTTTGCAAAATCGCCTTTTTTGTTATTCTAGAATATTCCTCAATGAAGCACGTCAGACGGTTAAGGTTTGTACTTTTTGTACTTTTATTTATTTTAATTAAAATTGTCATTTAGCAATAGAGACCCTTATATAGTTTCAATTACCTACTTGAACGGAATAGAGATGACTTTGAGTTTCCTAGAAATAATGCCGCTCTCAGTAATCGTATTTTGTTTTTTTTTCTGAATATCAACACCCACGCCCGCCGGTAGCCAAGTTGGTTGTGGCGCAAAACTGGTACCAGTGTTGGGGCAATTATACTTGCGAAGCCACTGGGATTTTGAACAGTAACAGTGTTTTACTTGCAACATTTGTCGGGTTAAAATTCCCTAATCTTTTCCCTAAACTTGTTCCACCTAAGCGGTGCTGTTTGCATCATAATCTTGTCTCCTGACCTTAGACAATGCCTACAAAATCTGTTTATGGGTTAAAAGAAAACAAAATTTCTATGTATGTGCTTCATTTCCAGCTCACTGCACTTAATAAAGATATTTTGTTATCGTTATTATTACTTCTACAGAAATCATTTTGTATTTGAAAATTTAAATTTAACCCTTCCTATTATTACTATAAAAATGGTCCCCTACTTATGCTGAATTGAGTCTGTTAGAATTTTAAGTACAATATCTCGCGAAAAATCGAAATCTTTTGTTTGTGGTTACATTTGAATAACTCTGCATCGTTCTGCGTTAGAAAATCGAGAGAATCTCAAACAACATATGAGGTAAAAACATTTGAAGAGGAAAAGTGGAAAAAAATTAACGGAAAACAGGTGTTTTCTTTAAAAAATTCTCCATTCTTTTCCTAGTTAAGATTTATGCAAAAATTCAACACAGTTTTTCAAGGAGAAAAGAAATTGATATTAATATGATTTCTACAAGGGATCTTTGGGACGATTTTTCATTTGGAATCTTTGCTTTGAAACTAAGGGCCATGGCTCTTCCACGTTCCCACAAACACTGCTATCATCACTCTCTGAATGATCTACGCCCACAACTACATCATGCATCACTAAAGAGAGATACTTCAGAATCATCATTATTCTTGACATTGTCTAATCACTATATATTAATATGAAAATACATAACTAAATTTTAAATTATTAAAAACTAACACAAACGCAACATATTGAATGCCTTAAAACTTAAAGAGATATACATACTTTTATACAAATTAACAAACTATACAGACTTGGGTCTGTCAGACCCCTTTTCAACTTTAACATTGTACACTTCGAATTCTAATGAATCACTACGTCTAATGTCTCACCCTACTTCTGTACAGTATGCTAAAGATTTTTACAGCCAGTTTAGATATCGTTAGATTTGGTAATTCTAGAAATGCCAAGCGACTGTCATTTTCCAGAAGATAACTGGGAGACCTCTCTATTCAACTCGGTTTTTATCTACCCAGCCTTTTTACTTGTATTTTTTCGTTCGGTCCCAACATTTGTAAGACTTCCTTTGGTAAAATCGAAGGTACCTTTTTTCTGATTTCGCCTGGGATGTATGGGACGTATTGACATCTAGCGTGAACTATATGGAACGAATTTCGACGAATGGTACCCCGGTATTGGCATGAATCCAAACTAGGTCAGCAATTTAAAAGTCTGTGATTATAGTTCTTTGCTTGCTTTTTCGTGAGTTTTTGATCATTTTCTATGAACTATTTTCCATAAAACCGTAGATTGGTGCGGATTTTTCTAACCATAAAGAATTCAGGAGGTAAAAGTCATGATGACGTCCCACGTAAAAATCTCACTGTCCAACAAATATGTATAGAAAATATTGAGTGTTTTAGTTTCTGGAATTGTGATCCATTTTTTGATTGTACTACCCGTGAGATTCCATGTCTGCAAAATATGGATTTAATATGACTAATTACTTGTGGTTTTATCTTCCACATTTTACTCGGAAGGTTTGCACTTTCGGACACGTGTTTATATAAAAAACAAGTCTTATTTTGACGTCTACAAGACGCCTGTAAAATTTAGTGACATGTTTTAGATATACCCTGTATAATCTTCAGCATTGTTTGAGTATCCGGGTCATTAACTAAACATCTTGTTTCTGCTTTACATTTAACAATACTAAGGACTAAGGAGGTCTGTACAGATTTTCTCTAGAATATCAGCATAGGCCAGAAGGGATCACAGTCCATTAATTATACATAACAATCACGTTGTTCACTGGTAGACTTATATCAATCTTTGCAAAACTTTCGAATTTCAAAAACCAAAAGTTGAGAAAGCAAGTGCAAGAATGTGTGCCAACTACAGATTAAGGTAGTATAAAAGAAACCACGAGAAGCCTCGAACTAAACTAATCTGCCGAATGTTATTTTGAACACTGTTCCAAGTGCGAGTACACTGTACAAATAAAAGTGCTCACTATGACAGTATAGTTCACTATGATGATTTCTCAATGACTGTAGTTTCGCATATAAATAATGCGGCTTTTAACCAATGTCAGGCTATGAACCAACTAAATAGCTCTCGATAGACATCCTCAGGAAAGAATTTACATGGTTAGAAATATGGGAAGAACGTGGTAGCCCAAAAATATACCTGATAACGCCGTAATGCGCAACTTGTAATTTCCGTTGGTATATGGAATCTAGTCCTAAGCAAATATGTCCTAGAAGACATTGTGAAGATATTAAAAGCTAACAAATATTACCGTAAACATTTCCCAATATATCACATATATATAGTCACAACAAGTAAATTTCCCAATTAGCTTTACTCCCAGGTTTCTAACTTGCTCCACAGCATGAACGACATCCTTGATATGCAAACTGATGAAAAGGGATTTAAGGATTGAGACCTGTGGGACATTACATGATGAATATGATGACTCAAAAAATAATTCGCTCACTTTTACAAGAAGGCTTCTATCTGAGAAAAAATTACTTATCAGTTTGATTGCTAAAAATTGACACTAAGAAGCGAGTCACTAGTTTAGATCTAAGAAATTAATTTAAGGCATAAGAACATGGTTAACTGAAGTTTCAGACTTGCTGCAAAAGAGAGAGAACACCTACATCATTGATTACCAGAAAGCACAGAGTTGTATGCTTGACTTTTGCCAAGAAACACATTAGTTTGTCTGTATATCGCATCGGTGCAATCAGGTTTTGTTTATTGATGAAATTCACTTAAAAACAGCTCGTAAAAGCAGTTAGATGAACTTACCATTTTTTGGATAGTAGATAAGCTATTCCAATAAACAAAAACCACGGGCTAAAAGAAAAATTAAGGATAGGAAAATTAGGACTGATTCCTGCCAAAGCTTGAAGTATATATCAAATAGAATTATCGAAACACTTCCTTTGGCGACACATCAGAGAAATGTGGAACTTAGGTTTATTTATTCTACATTTGAGAAGTCTCCTTTTAGCCAACACAGATAATCATGGGGAATTCTATTGCATGCAAAGAGGGAGTATTAAATGCTTATATAAAAGGATTATTATATTGTATTTACTAACCTGAATTGAAACGAACTTTGTAAAGAAACTTCTTAGAATTTTATGGGCAATCAATAATCATATACTGCACCAAGCAGATGTCTTTTATATTTTCTGTGATAATCCCTAAATATTTGTTTTAGATGATGTGCTACCCAGTAGAAGGTTAGAAGGTTTAGTAAAACTACACTCCATAAATATTTTAATTTGCAAGAGAAATTCATGTAATTTGTGGTGGCGTAATTTTGTTAAATAATCATAAATACTTGCTAAGTAGAGAATTATAATTTGTTCGCACCCCTGCCTAGTTGCCTTACTCTTAGTAATTATTTCTGAGTTTTAATATCTTTAGAAATGTCCATCGTTTTATGATGGTACGGCACGCAACAATCAACCTTTGCCTGCGTGCGAAAATATTTTTATCGTTATCCTTTTACACCCATCTGCAGATTACACTCTGTAAATTTCAGAAGGAGGAGGATTATGAAATACTTTGACCCAGAGTTGTTTTTACGCTTTTAACACGTTCACTTTCGAAGTAGGTCACGGTCACAATAATTATATGAGCAGAGGGAGGTCGGATCAGATAGTGGTGTAACAGGCGATATTTATTTCAAACAGGCGATATTTATCTCGAAAAAGTTTTCTAACACTTTCGTCGTATAATGCGTGTTAGCTGTAAGTTCCCAAATATGCTGCTTAGATCCTCTTGTTATTTGTCTTTTAAACGAAGAAATTTTATTCCGAGAGACCCTCAAATTCTTTTGAAAAGTATTAGACAGGTCAAGGTTATGTGTACTTCGGGTGAGCTTCCTCATAATAATTATTACAATTACTAGGAGACCGCTGTGCAATTGCAAAAATTGAAGGTATATGAATGACATAACGTTTTTACATGTTCCCTCAATTTGCACCTTAAATTTCAAAGCGCGTATTTTTCAGATGTGTTCCCTGTAGGCCTAATCCTCCCATGCAAGGAAGCAACAAAAAAACACTTGCAAAATATTTTACCATGCAGAATAATGAAATGAATGCATACTTATCGGTGGCAAACACCGAACTTAACACCAAAGTTACCCAGGAACGCAACCCCAAAGTAACGCACACAAACCCGAACTGATGTGGATCAGTGTTGCCATTATGAAATTTCAAGAAAAGCTCAATGAAACTCCATATAAAAAAAGTGGCTGAAATACGGAACCGGGAGGTTTCTTTGTATAATTAATATATAGATTATTACGGCAACCTTGATGTATTTTTTTTATATTGATACTGGAAAGGCAACAGAGGTGATATTTCCAAAAGAGAGTGGGAATTACGCAAACTTTCTGTCAAATATGTCTCCAAAAGTACTGGAAAACTATTAAAATTGTATTTATTAACCCTCAATATTTCATTATATATCACTAGGCGTCTTCAGAAGGTTTTTCTGCAAAATTTTTCTATTATTACACAGGCTATTAAATATGAGACCCATTTTTTGTGAAAATAGGAAAAAAGTGCTAAACTCCTCGACAATGGCTTTACGTAACTTTTGTAGAAATTCGACATAATGTGTGGCGTTTACAACGGTGTTACGTTTCTTGAAGTCCAGCGGCGGAATACCTTCACTTCAGTATTTCAGAGAACTGTTGTAGTGACCTTTTTGGTGCTTTGTGTGACTTTCACTGTTTGCGGTACTGGTTCTCCGGGGCGATGCCACTCCATCGTCGTCTTTACATAACTCATCTTACACTGTTTTTTGTCATATCAAAATGCTCATGAAGAATTCGAAGGACACTTGTTTTCGATATACCGGTTAGTTCTGCGATTTCCCTGACCTCTAACCGCTGGTGTGTCAGAACAACTTTCTCCACCAAATCCACGTTATCCTGCGTAACTACTGTTGTTGGCCCTCCACACCATGGATCATCTTCAATTGACTCCCGTCCCAGCGAAAAAGCTTTGACCAATGTTTAAGCATCGAAAATGATGGCGAAGGTATATATTTGAGTTCTTAGTTTAAACATATATTTTTTACAGAAGTAATAGAAGGCCTTCTTTTGTTTACCTTGCAGGTATTTGTTGCTTTTATTTGAACCCTTTTCGTCTTTTTGCCCGTCCTTTTTTTAAATGTAGCGATCGCCTTTTTGAATATTATATTATTTTAATCTGGCCTGAGTTAGCACTTTTTTTAATACAACGAAGATTAATTTTTGTTGAAATGGAATAGAAAGTAGGACAATGGAATAGAAAGTAGGAATAGATTAATTATGGAATAGAAAGTAGGACAAAAGTAAATAAATACTCACAAAAACTGGCTATCCATTTGTTGAATATTATTGCAGACTGAAATTTTTCTAACTATTCAGCATATTTGCCAAGTTGAATATTAAAAACTTATTTAAACACATAAAAATTTATAAACTTGCAACCCTTCACTTTTTCCTTGCACGTCGAAACTAAACTAAACAGTTCGAATTTTAACAGGTATAATACCGAAAGTGAACTAGTAAAAGCTGAATATAATCAATGAAAATTTGCAGCTTTCAAGCAATTTTTTACTGACAAGGAGAGGCTTTGACCTTGGCATCACAGATTTTTATGAAACTTCGCATACATGTAGTGGGCGTCGGGTATAGTATCCTCTTAAAGTAGTAGGACCCAATGTTCCAGGATAAGCAAGGATATGCGTTGCAAAAGGTTTATATCCAGCTTATCTTCAGAATACAAAGCGCTCCTGGTAGCGATGTGGTAGCGTGGTAGATAAGTGTCTGGCTCTCACCTCGGAGACGCAGGTTCGATCTCCGTCGCTGCCGGTTTTACTTCTTGCATTTTTTTCAGGAATTTTCTTTCAAGATTATATAATGAGTTAGAAAAGTTTTTCTTTTGAATTTCTGAAATCAATGTATGGAAAAATTTTAATGAATAATGCATTGGAGGGTTTTACAGTTCCAAGAAGATATTTAATAATTGCTTTCAATACCTGCCTACATTTTTTAATGATGTCTGGGGCTGGTAACAAAGCAATAATATTAGTTTAAGGTTTATGACTGCTTTATAATTATTACGGTTACACTTTACCCCTACGTTTGGCTGGGTGTTTTTTAGTAAGGAATAGTTAAACACAAATTATATAAAATCTATTTCTAAAATTGCATTGTTTGTATATTATACTACATTTATTTTCTATATTTGATGCTGGAGAAATAGTCAATGTAAGACTATTACACTCCTAAAATGTTCCTGGTGTAAACTGCCTCTATGGCTACGTATATGCGATAGTCCCAAATCAGGACTAGAAACCGGTTGTAGGCCAAAATCTGGGCTACCCGTATAAACGGCACAAAGTGGACGTGCATCTTAATAAAATACACACGCATTCAAATAAATCAGGCCTAGCCCCAATTCAATCGGGGCTAGACCAAAATTCTGATTTGCCCGTTTACACGACAAAGAAAATTCGGACTTTGGCTTACGCTAGGCAAAAGTCCCGACTTTGGATATCGTATATACGTAGTCTATGTTTTATATGTTTTTACGATATTTATCATTCTAAAGTATGCGAAGTATATAAACAACACTTTGCAGCACTTTGTATTTTGAAGATAAGCTGGATATAAATTTTTTGCAACGCATATCCTTGCTTATCCTGGAATTTTGGGTCTTACTACTTTAAGAGGATACTATACCCGACGCCCACTACATGTATGCGAAGTTTCATCAAAATCGGTGATGCCAAGGTCAAAGCCTCTCTTTGTGAGCAGTTTCTGATTAATTTAATCAAATGCTTTGCTACTCATTTTCTACTTTTCATTAATGAATTCTTATTTTACTAAAGCAAACAAACTATTTTACTGCTTTGATTCATACTTTCTCGTTTCTAGTGTTGCTATTATAATGCAACTTTACGGAAAATAGTGATTGGATAAATAAAACAATTTTTATTGACTTTATTCATTAAATTTACTGAAAATAAGAAATACAATGCTGTTTTCACGTGATTTGATCCGATAAAAATAATTTTTATAAAGTTTGGATCGAATTAATCCTCATTTACTTCAAGTGGAATACCACCAGTTTAACTCAAATTAAATTGATTTTGTCTTGCATCAATTCGACCAAATTCGGAAAGCTAATATCTATTCAATCATAGAATGAAAGATTTTATGCTTTTCAAGATTATTTTGAGAAAATGGTACGAAAAATAAGATCAGTAAATGAATATGATGATTAATTTCAGAAAATCATTTCTTTCCGTGTACCTACATAGTAGTGGCATACCACTACCTCAACTCTTAATTATATTATTACATAAAGCTTTAGTCCCACTAATATCTTTTAGGGATAAACATTGTAAACAAAATGTATTACGCAGTAGTACATTATAAACTTAAAGTACCAAAGCACTAGTAGAATATAAAAGCCACTTCAATGCGATAATTTGTGGTATGATTGGGAGAGGCCGAGACCGGGATTTTGTTTATTTTCTATCGCCCACTTCAGAGAGAGGGCACGAATTTAAGATAGACAATCAGTCACCAAGTCGTGACGTGTGTAAACAACATAAACAACGAGTTTTGTATAAATTATTTTGAAAAGCTCTTTGAGTCCGAGCAAGTCTTATCAATGTAGCTTAGTTCTGGGGAACTGAATAGTCAAAGGATGATTCACACTTTCGAGAAATGTTGACATACAACTAATTATAAGAATTATTTATAATTTCTGCTACAGTGCAGTGATAGCAGCTCTTTTAATGTGCACGATTCTAAAGGTGCCTTCAAATGTAGTTGTGGATTTGATAGAATTCTCTCTTCCGTGTTTACTAATAGCTCAGAAGAAATTTAAACATTTTTGAGAGAATTCGACCTTAGTGTTATCAAATTATTACCTTGATTATATCAACAGCTATACTTAGAGATAAAACACTTGTGACAACTAAAACTAAATGACGGCAGCTCGAAAATATTTAATTGGTATGTAGATAAAATTCCGCAATTAATTAATACTTGTTTTTTTGCCTTAAGTACATCCTAGCTTTAGAGAAAAATGGTTTGTGCATTTTTTTAAATTAGTAAATACAACAAGATAGCTAGAAGTAATCGAAGTTTCAAAATGTGTTGAACTCAAGCTAATTTTACCATATTTCGTAGATCAGAGGAAGTAATAGTAGAGGAACGCTGCGGTGCAGAGTTTCTTTATTTATACTTTATATACTATGACTTATATTTTATTCATCATGACTAAAGTACGACACCAAGTATTCAATTATTTGACAAATAGATTTTACTATAAGTAGCTATTTATGCTCTTGAAAAAATATCAGGTACACAACATACCTGCAATTTATTCTAAATATATTTTGCATATGTAGTTCTATCGAAATCTTTTCATAGATATACAATCAAATAGATAATAAACTTAAAACACAGAATTGGAATCAAACAAAAACTTTTCATTTCCTTACAGATGTCCGATTTTCCTGACTCTACACAACATGTCAGCCCAGCGGCTGCAGCGATGCTTGAAAACTTCCACAAAAAAAGTGGCACGTTGGGTGCTGCAACAGCCAGCACAACAACATCAAACACTAGACAAAACTTAATAAATTCTAGCTCCAGTTCTAGTAGTGTTAAGGAAACCTCATCAACGTCACAACAGGTGAGCAATACCAATTTTTTAATGCTACAATTTATGGTTTATCATTCAAACGTATAAATTTATAAAGATAGTTTGGACGTCAACCTAATTTTAAGAGACCTGTGAAACGCATGAAGATCACTTAGAATGATATCGTCATTGATTAAGGAACTCAAACGTGCGATTCAGGTTATTAGCCTATGATACATAGGAAATACCGAGAAATACCGGTGAAACTCTTATCTTTAGTGGCTTGGCAAGAGCACATCAAGTGCCAATATACTTTTACAATTGATACTGGACCAGTGTAGACGTTTACATAAACACATGTGTAGTCTGGCGATTAGCATTAGTCACTCATCCGAAAAAAGCTGTTTCATAATATCAGCGAGTAGTAGGCGTGAAGAGCTTTTACTCACTTATTTCACTTTTTATTAGCAATAATAAAATTTAATGATAGAATGTATCGGCTTGAACTGGAAATATTGAAGTTTGTTATATGTACATTAAGTCTAACTTCGATCTCGATTATTCGGAAACTCTATTAACCGAGATCATCTATCGATTTTTCTTTCTCTAGATTATCCGTAAAATACTCTATTATCCACATTCTT
>QYTT01080796.1:0-13506 GCA_006980735.1 Dasypogon diadema | reverse complement strand
CGCCGGAGCCGTGGCGGACATTTGACGGACATTAGCTTTCACACTTAATTATAATGGATCAAATAACATGTTTCATTAAAGAAATCTTCATTTTTGTACATCGCTGATTTTTAATTAACTTTTAACATCGATCCGTCTTATTGTAACACCCTTTATAATATATGAGGGTCGTTTTTGCCAATTTTATGAAATTCCTCAAATCTCATTACAGTTACCTGATAAAATCGTCCTATAAGTTCTATAATACGCGGATGATTACATGATAATTTTCTAAAAAGAAATAATATTCTTTAAAATAATAACGTATCATGGATGAAGTAATGATAATTTTTACCATATAATTTTGTGATATCTAGTCAAAATAGCCTTGCATATTGTATAAAGATATTAGCAGAAAGTAATGCTCTTAGGCTGAAATCGGATGATAGTAGAGTGTACTTAGGTTTCTTACCGATTTGTTCAACTGCTTCGTCTATATTAAAAACAATTGAATATGAAGCATGCGCTTTCTTTGCAGGCACAGAAAGTGGGGTTGTAAGCAAACTATTATCAATATTGTCTATAGAAACATCTGGTGCATTACTGTAGTCATTTGTATTTTCGCTTGCAATGCAATAAGTATTTGTACTTGATGGAAATTAATCAATAACCCTACTTGCTCCACTAACATTTTTTTTTAAATGCCTCACATTACTTGTCAACTTCCTACAAACAAAAACTATAACAATTTAACGAAGTATTTAAAACACAGTGACATAAAGAAGTGTATAAAAAGCAAACTGGAAAACATCGCCCTTGAGGAAGTATGTACCTGATTTCTTTTAAGTTCTAAAACATTTTTTCTAAAATTTCATTGAGGACCAAATTGGGAATTCGAACTTTTAGCATCTCATCGGTTAGGCTTGTCAAGTGTTCGAATTTCACGTTCTGAAAACATTCACTTAAAACAATTTAACTACAGCACTAGTACCACAAATTTACCATGAAAACCTGGAATATAGGATTATAAATCTATTTCTGTTAGGAAATCGCGAATTTTCTCACCTCTTCAGGGTTCCGTAGTCAACAAAGAACCCTTATAGTTTCGCCATGTCCGTCCGTCTGTCGTGGCTTAGCTCAGAGACTCTTAGTACTAGAAAGCTGTAATTTCCCATGGGTATACATATTAATCACGCCGACAAAAGTGGTAAAATAAAATCTTGAAAACAACATAAAATACCTAATCAGCCTCAGGCTGATTACTTGATACCCTATGTGATGTAAATATAATTCATCTCATAAAACTCTATTGTACAAAATTTTAGAGTGGTAGGTTGCTTCCTTTTCGAATTATGTCCAATAATCTGGAAATTCAATATGGCAGCCCGACCAAGCAGTGGGGGGACATGGCTTATTTTTATTTTTCTGACTTGGAATCTCGTAAAACTCATCTGTACAAGCTTTTAAAGTGATAGGTTGCTTCCCCTTCGAATTATGTCCAATAATCCAAAAATCCAATATGGCCGCCAGACCAAGGAGTGGGGGAATAAGAGCGATTTTCATTTTATTAGTTAAGCGTCTCATAAAACTGCTCCTTACTAAATTTGAGAGCTATAAGTTGTTCCCTATTTGAATTATACCCAATAATCCAAAAATTCAATATGGCAGCCTATTAAAGGAGTGGGGGATTCGGCCCATTTTCGAACTTAGACCTAAAAATTTACTGAAAGTAATATGTACCAAATTTCTGCCTTCGAGCTCAATTTGTTCTCGAGTTATCGTGTATACAGACGGACGGACGGACAGACGGACATGTTTAAATCGATTTGCTTTCACATTCTGACCGTATGTATATAATTCATTTTGCTCTAGCATTATTGGTTCTATGCGTTACAAACGTTGGATCAAAATTAATATACTCCATCTATCAACTAGGGTATAAAAATTTTGTTTGAGTACCTACCCTACATGTATGTAAAGTGGGGATGAATTTTTTTTTTCTCGTCTATCCCATGGTGTGGGGTGCCATTGGATAGGTCGTTCAAAAATATTGCGCATGTGTGAAAACCATTTTTCGACTCAGGAATCCGTTTGCGAAATATCAAGCTTAAAATGCTAATTTTTGTTAGAGTCGAATGTCACGCTTCGGTTCAAGATTTGCATGACACAATAGGACAGAAAGATTGCGTTTTTTACTTTCACTAACAGCGAACGAGACACTTGTCACTGCAGTGATAGCCATAACCAAACATCGTAAGATATGACAATTACATAAAAGTGTTTGCTAACATATTGCTAGAATCTGTGACATCGAAAATAAGACAATAACGCTTCGTACTGGTGCTGTTAAATTGATCGACTGATCACCTCAAAAGATATCCTCAAATTTCTCAAAATAGCTCCAGTTGGTCCTTCCTCTCCCACTCACTCTTCCTATTATTAGTTTTTACTTTTACATAGGTACTTCGCATGTTATAAATAAACTTTCGGCGAATCGAGCATCTGAAATTTGTATTGATTCCAATGTGATCGCTATGTTTCATCAAATATTACAAATATCTACCATTATTAATTTATTATTTATTGCCTTTATGTGACGTCGATGAGGCGGATGTAGGCAGGGTAGCCGGTGGTTCTGAAGAGGTCGAAGTGATACAACCAAGCATCGCAATGACAACAGAAGAACTAAAACAGCTTAACCTAGTAGGTATATCTAACATTCGAGATGAAGTGGCGCTTTTGTGGCAGCTCCTGCGTACTTACCTTATGACTGTCCAGAATCTCCTGATACAAGGGAGCTGGAGGAACTTGTGCAATACGTTGGTAGGGAAAGCACAGGATCATTTGGTGTGATGCTAGCTCGCACAATACAGTGTGGGGCAGCACGGATGATAATCCCAGAGGAGAGGCCTTACTCGAATTTGTAATTGGAATACACCTGCAAATTGCAAACAGGGGAGCGGAGCCGATTTTCGTCGATGTCAGGCGAGAGGGGGTGATTGTTGTGACTCTATGCAATATCAAAACGGTGGAAAGACTGACAGATTGGAGAGTAATGGATCGGGCTACGTTGTCTGATCACAGAGCCATTAAATTTGTGGTGGAATTTTACTCCATAAGGAAGGAAAAAAGACTTCGTAGGATTCCTCGAAACACGGATATGGCGAAGTACACGGAAGTGTTGGAAAGGAAACTGAAGGAAAAGTTGGGGAAAACAAAAAAAACCATTAGAAGTGCGGAGTCACAGCTAACGGAAATAACCTTAGCTGCCAGCGACGCATTTCGGGAGCATACTTCAGTTGACGGTTAGGATCCCACGCCCTGGTGGAGTGGGGAACTAGAGAGCCTGAAGGAAAATTATTCCATGAGGAATAATGAGCCGCAAGTGTGGGATAATTATAAGGCGAAGAGAAAGAGCTGAAAAGAACTCTGCGACGACGAAAAAAGGAGTCGTGGGGGGATTTCTGCTCTAATATGGAAATTATCTCACAAATCAGTTCACTGCCGAAGCGGGGAAGACAGAGCGGGAAAAATGCCGGAGACATTGGTGGAGACTAACAAGATTTTAATAGAGGCATACTTCCCTAAAAGGTATGTTTCGGAGGGATCTTGGACCGTGCGTAATCGCAATACAAAGGGATTAGACCGGGATGTGAATAAAAGGATGGTATCTTTGGAGGAAGTGAAGTGGGCCGTAGGGAGCTTCGCACCTTTCAAATCTTCAGGTCTGGATGGGATATTTTCTGCCTTACTACAATGGGGCAAAGAGGCCATTGCACCGTGGCTTCGGGGAATATTCATTATTTTTCTTGACACAGGGCATATACCGGTTAAGTGGAGGGAAACAAAGGTGATCTTTCTACAAGGGAAAAGGGATTACACCGAGCCGAAATCCTTCAGGCCGTTGAGTCTGACATTCTTTCTGTTAAAAACAATGGAAAGGGTGCTAATGGACTACCTGGAAAGTACGACGCTGAAGGAGTATCCCTTAAGCGTAAACCAGCATGCGTACCAGGCTGGCAAATCCGCGGAATCTGTGCTCCACCAGCTGGTGAAGATGGCACAGGAGGAACTGAATAGAGGAGGCATTGCTCTGGCTACCTTCATGGACGTAGAGGATGCCTTCAATAAAATTCAGTACGAAAAACTGAAAACTGCCCTGCTAAGGCGTGAGGTCAGCTCGGTGGTAGTGAGATGGGTCGACAACATGTTGAAAAGCAGGGCAATCAGGATTCAGACCGGTCACATGAATTTTAGGGGTAGGGTCACGAGAGGATGTCCGCAGGTAGGAATATTATTTCCTTTTCTGTGCAATAATGTGGCTTTAATGGCGGGGGGCAAGTTCATATCCACTACTACTGATATCATGAGGAATGCTCTTCGAGTGGTTTGAGGAAAGGGTCTCACCATTCACGCGAACAAGACAGAAACCATAGTCTTTACTAGAAGGACTAAGGATCTGGAATTTTAGCCGCTTACGCTCTTCGGATCTGAGATCAACGTTTCTATAGAGGCCAAGTATCTGGGGACATACCTGGATTCGAGCTGTGACCTGGAAGTATCATGTTGAAGAAAATGTCAGGAAGGCGAAAGTGGTGTTACACCAATGTAGGAAGGTGTATGTATTAAGGTAGGGTATCTCGCCGAGATCAGCACACTGGATATATGCAATGGTGGTTGGACCTATTCTGTCGTTCGCTGCGGTGGCCTGGTAGCCTAAGGCATGCCGGGTTACCGTTAAGAGGCAAGTGGATAGGGTACATAGGGATTACGCGTGCTTTTCGCATCATACCTACGGCTGCGCTAGAAGCTCTTGCGGGGATTCCACGGCTGGATCTCTTTGTTAAGGGGATGGCAGTGGAGACGGCACTCAGGATACAGAGAGACGGTACATGGTACTCGTTAATGACTGGATATGGGCATAGGAGGATTCTGGATCACGTAAAAGGGATTAGGGAACTCACGATGCCCAAAGACAGGATAAATAGAGTCAGGGTAACCGGAAGGTTTCACAAGACTCATATTCGTGACGGATTGCTCCTAGAAAAGGATATTTTTATATTCACGGACAGATCTATGATTGATAGCAGGGCAAGTGCGGGAATTTTTTCTGAAGACTTGAACTTGTCCTGCTACGTTAGCCTTGGAAGATTCACCTCGGTATACCAGTCAAAAATGCTGGCTCTGATTAGTGCATTGGACTACTTAAAAGAGGGTCAGGTGCGAGGAGGTAAAATCCTCATTACACTGGACTATCGTGCAGTGGTCAGATGTATGAATCGGATGGAGGTGAATTCATCCCTGACGATTGGATGTGTACAAAAGCTCAATGGATGTGCTTCAGTAAATGAGATAACAATTTGTTGGGTTAGGGGACACACTGGGATCGAAGGGAACGAAAAAGCTGACGCCTTAGACGGCTATGGAGTTCCAAGGGACAGAACCTTTTCCCGCCATTGGAGGAGGAATGGTGAAGGACCTAGTCGAAAATTGGGTCATAAAGGAACACCAAAATCGATGTGGAAGTACGACAACTTGTCGACAGGCTAAAAAAGCGATTAGGCTGTCGTGCGAAATGGCAAAAGAAAAGTTCTAAGCATGGATTGAGGAATACTCTGGTGGTTAGTTTTCTTGACTACTGAGCACGGCAGCTCAAAAGGATGGGGGTCCTGGAGGACGATACATGCAGAGTGTGCCTGGAGGATATTGACGCGGCACAGGTTGCTACTTCAATAGTAGAGCAAGATACAGCAAGCAAATTCAACAGGCGCAAGTACTTCGCCAGGCAGCGCGCAATCTCCCAACGAGGAAAAGAACAAGAAAACCGAAACCCAGAAACCCGAAAGATTCACCCTCTTGGATGAGTGTGACATTAATGAAAAGGCAAACGGAAGGCCCTCATGAATACAACAACACATCTGGTTCAAAAAGTTGAAAGTAAAGTTTCCAGTTCTGTACTATGAACTCAAAATCAAATCGCTCACAAATTATCAAACTCAATTGACAACCAACGATCAGCTCATCTGGGAGAACTCTCTTGATGGAAAGTCACTAGGTTACGAAGCTGTCCTGCTTTACCAACTCGACAACTGGGTGCAAGACACGATTGTGTCGCTAGCGACCCTGCCAGCGTTAACGTTACAACGGAGTGCCTCTTCTCAATCCATTCTTTCCTAGGAACCGTTGCTAGTGCATTTGATAATCAAGAAGTTCGTTAAGAACACCCAAGTAGTATGTACGAACAATCCCTGGAGTCTCCGAGAGAATTAAATTCGACCAAGAACGTACTCGCCTTCCTAGAAAACAGATTCCAGTCGTTAGAATTTCTCAGAAGGAAAAATCTAAGGCAAAATCATCAAACGAGGTCTTCAACGCTAGTTGCTACCAGAAATAGCAACCAATGTGTTACTTGCAAATTGGATCATCCTCCCTATTTGTAGTGTATTTAGATACCTATGTGTATTATGCATTTCTTACATATGTGCAGTAGCCTTAAGCAATGAATGCACTGAACTTCTTGTCTATTAGCGCTAACTTCGTACTGTAAGTTCTCCATATGTAGAGTCGTAGTGGTAGAATAAAGACACACGAGTCAGAAACTGAGGTTTTCTTTATACTGGCGACGAGGATGACGCCATTTCTCTAAAGTAGTAAAAAATTTAAATGTCTCGGATAGCAAAACAGGAAATATTAAGGTGCCGACGAAGTTGTGAAATATCAAGATTTCAAAGCAAGAAGCAACACAAGGTGGCAGCAAAGAGGTGCACGTGGTCAAGAAAGATGTTAACAGGACTCAAGTTCAATTAACCATGGAGGAATTTTACCCAAATATTCAAGAATGGGAAATCTATAGAAAACGGCTAAACCATTATTTTGAAGCAGGCGGAATTTACGAGGAGCCGTAAAAGAAATCAGTCCTTTTGAAGTGCGTAGGTGCCACCACATACAAATTGTTACGAGATCTTTGTTACCCAGAGCAACCCGGTAAGAAACATTACCATTAAGATTTTATGCAATTATTTGTCAAAACATTTTACACCGACGACAATTATTTTCAAGGACCACAAAATATTCTACACAGCGCATAAAAATTATTAAAAAATATGGCGAAACAGCGGTCGAGTGGTATGCAAAAATTAAAAACGTAACAATAAATTGCAACTTTGATGAACTTTGATGAAGTCGATGGAAAGGAAATTCCGTTCATCGAGACCAGGAAATAAATTTATCAACGTATCCCGAACAACCACGTGTGATAAATAGAAAAGAGGGAGGCAGCAAATGTGGGATCTCAGCAACGCAAGGAGTAAAAGAAATAGCTGTCATCTTTGCGGTAAGCCCAACCACAAAAGTAGTGCATACAAACTCATAAATGCAAAGTGTCACAACTGTGAACAATTTCGAATCTGGAGTCAAATTTTGGAGATTCAAAATGGCTGGTCCAATATGGCGGACAGGGTTTACTACAGGTCAACGGAATATTCACAAAATGGCAAATTAAAGTTAAAGGGTGCAGATTTGGAGCTCAGCACTACAACCGCATTATTTTCTTTTTTCCCTACGTCTAGGGTACAACATAATTGGTCTAAAGCAATGATAGCTTCTTTCCTTATTTGTATAGTTATTTTGTCAAACATCTGAAAAATGTGTTAAAATATAAGGAGATTTCAGTGAAAATTATATTAAGTGTTTTTTTTCAACCTTTCTTTCTATACAGATTACGAACTTATGGTCCACACTACGTAAGTGGTTTGACACGTTTAATCGGAAAGTTTTCTTGCAAAATTGATGAGTTTCTTATGTACATTCCAGTAGTTAGCATCACATTGTAAGCCGTACATGTAAAATTAGGTTTTTGTGTATATAGTTTTTTGCGGGTGGAACGGTACGAATAAGAATTGGTATGTGTACCGCTTTGTGGTAAGGAATTATGGAGAGAAAAGTTCACAGTTAGAAACTAAAAAAAATTATTAACCCTAAGTAAAATCTGAATACAGAATGCATTTTAAAAATTTCAATGGTAGATACGCTTGAGATGGGAGTTATATGTCCTCGCTACCAACTGTGACATCTAGCAATCAAATTAGAGGCTCTATCAAGTGAATTTCGAATGTTGTGGAATTTGCATGACCACAGTAATACCCAAAAATATATGGAGATCTTATACAAATTCGATCAATAGGGCTTTTGTAGAAACTTCAACAAGGTTTATAAGTGGACACCGACATTGGGGTAAAAGATAATCATCTTTTCCATGTACAACTTACTTAAAATTAGAGCATACAGATGAATAGAGTGTAGAAAATTGATGTGTTACCTGTTATTGAATTTGAAAGGAAAGGAATTCTCAGCAATTGAAACCTTTCCTTGTAAAGAATCACAAACAGCCGAACGGCTTTCAAAATGTTCAGTAATTGCAACAAAGAATCCTCAAGTCCCTCTAAAATGTAACGCATTAAAGTTGAATTAATTTAAGTAGTAATATAAACGTTAATAGTTTAAATAACAAAGGAGTGACAACACAATCCTTTAATAAAGGGTTGGGTTAAGCCTCCACATAAAGCTTAAAAACCAGTAATAGTTTCAAAGTAGGTTAATTAGATTGCCGCAGCAAATCCTTAGCGGTATAAGGGGACTAAATCTTGAGGATTACCTAAAGATACCAAGACTGCACAAAAGATCTTTTGAGTTGCAGTGCCTTTGCATACGTATGGGCATAATCTCGTAAAGGCGCAGCAATTTAAATAAAAAGAAATTAAATAACATGAAATATTTTCCCACATTACCAAGTGTTACTATCGATGGGGTCTACCTTTATGAATCAAAATAAATAAATGAATAAAATTAATTTATACTGACTCATATAAATCAACGTTGGTCATGCTTTACCTAAGCAAATTTTAAGAAGAATAATAGTTTAGGGTTCACAGGTGTCCCCCTTTAAGAAGGGCAATCCCTCTAATTACATTCTTAATTTTCAAAATCCCCCTTTTTCAAATTCATCATGGGAGCACAAATGTCCCCCTTTTAATATAAAGGTAAAAAATTAATTTTATTTACTGATATTTAAATATCACATATACGTAGACTTAAAAAACAAACTGTTTTCTTATAAATGTAGCACTTTAACTGGTAACCCAACAAAAAATGTATACGGAAATCTTTGTACTTTCCGTGACAAAAATGACGCTCCAGTTTTATTATTTTAAATTTCGGTTTAGCTATGTCTTCTCGGTTCGAAAAAAGAAAAAGAGGGATATTGGTAGATTCAAAAGTAAAACAAATTTGCTTGTCTCTTTAATTAAAAGTAATTATTTATGGTGTTAGTTATTTATATTTCGTGTAAAATCTATCTTAACTATAGCCTTTTGAGTCTAAGAAACCATAGACAAGTCTCCGGCTCAAGAAAACCCTTTGAGCTCAGCTCAAGCGAATAAATGTTTCGTTATTACTTAATCTGTTTGATGTATGCTTATTTAATTTTTGATTTAACAAAAACAAAACCCTCTCGTCCCCTTTAATTATGTTTTGTCCCTCCTGCCCTCCTATGAAGGAACCGGGTTCCTCCCAATCCTAATTTCAGATCTGAGCACCCTAAATAGTTATCATGTAAATAAGAATAGAATTTCTAATTAAATTAGGATCAGGTAGAATACATATTACTCGTTCTACGTGCAAATTACGTCATACTCCATCTTGTAGTGCGTTCCATAACTACCTTCAAATTAATTAAATAATTTTCAAAATAATTCCCTGGAAACCGGATGCGCCTAAACTTCAGGAACTTGGAACTCACAGCGCATTTTTGCTGATATCTGAATTTTGCCTCTTTCACCAACGTTCTGGAGAATTTTCTTGAACTTGGTGTCGGAGGTGTGATGAGATGCTGGAGATTCTCGGCGAGTTGGCAGAGAGTTTTCGAATGGCCCGGACGTATTGAGCATCCAAAAACATAAAAAAAGTTAAAAGTTTATCCACCAAGAAAAGATAGTCTCCGCAGAAATCAACAAATTTTAAAAACAAGTTAAATTTCATCCGCAAAAAGAATTGGCTCGGAAGGAGCCATAGGCCAAAGCAAAAAGTCATAAAGAAACCGGACAAGTGCGAGTTGAACTCGCGTGGAGAGGGTTCCGTAAGATGAATATGTTATCTACCTTGTTTTTTTAAATCTGGCCCAAATACGTGTGCTCGCTAGGTGCGTGGCGTCCTTGACCGATTTTCTACTTGACGGAGCGTTGAGCTGTAGGTAGTTAGCGCGGTCGTTAGATACGAAGAGTGACGGATGTCTGGCCTAGTTAAGTCGAACGACTTTATCCGAAGAACAAACTTAAAATTGTAGTTGAAAAACGTGTTCTCCCATACATTTCAACTGCAAATGTAAGTTTGTACACACAATATTGAGATATTAACCATGTTATTTTAAGACCATAATGAACCATTTTCAGTATTTTTTTCAAAATTTTAGGCTCAGTAGTTTCGGGGATAAGGAGGAGGGCGGGGGGAGAACGGCCGAATTTCGCCTGTTTTCTTGAATAACTTTAAAACTATTTATTTTAAAATTATAAGAAAGATATATTTTAGACAATATAATATTTCATTTGATATGTCACACGGTACAGTTTGCAAAACTTTTTTTTAATTTTGTAATTTGGCCCCCAAAAGTGACCCTCATATTCAAAATTCATTTATTTACGTTACACGTCCGTGTTTGGGTCGCAGAAATTCACATGTATACCAACTTTCAACTTAATCGGTCCAGCAGATTCGGAATAAATTGGCTGTGACAGGGTTCGTTTTTTTCATTTGGACGTAAGAAACCCTAAATAAAGGTTAGTTTTGATTTTTTTTACATTCTTGCACCCACTCGGTGACCGAGTGGGCTGAGACTCATGTCTGCAGGTTTTCTCCTCTCTAGGCGTGGGATCAAATCCCTCACAGGGCGCGGCGATATATCTGGTACCAGTGATTGAGGCAATTCTACAGACAAGAATTACGAAGCCACTGGGATATTGCACAGTAATATCATGTCAATAAAATTGTGGCTCACTTGCAACATTTGTCAGGTTAATTTCCCAATCTTCCTCTTGGTTGTCCTCTGAGCGTAGAAAATACCTTAAAAAAAGAAAGAGAAAATATAGATGTATAAATTATGGAAGCTAAAATTTTGTATTAGCTGTGGCCACAAATTCAGGTCACTTAAAAAAAATTTGTGTCTAATTAATATACCCTTTATATTCTAAGAAATCTAGAAATCTTTCAATTTAGTAAAATCAAAAATCCCTAAACATTGAGTCATGTTTAAATTAATTGTCCAGTACATGTTCTAGCTAAATAGCACGTATTTCAATACCACAGGAGCTCGTCGCTTCCATACCTGACGGAAATAAAAACTAACGCCCCTTCTAAGTTTTTTTAACCATAAAGACATAAAAAGGACTCACTTTTTCTCTCAGAAGATGAACTGAGAAAGCACACTAGCCTAATTAACAATGACGTAACTTAAAAACCTTTTTTATTTCTTACTTTGTAGCAATCTCTAAAATGCTAAATGTAGTATAAATTTACTGATTGTACTCGTATCTATTATATAAAGAAATGCAATCTTGTAACATATTTCCCGGCCCAGTGCAAAAATTTTTATACAGGGCACATCATCCAAAATTTTCTAATTTCGAGCAAACTCTCTTATTGTGAACCACAAATGTACAGAAAAGTTTAAGAAACACTTACCTGGGAGATTTTCGTACACTAACCAAAGTAATTCTAATCTTTTAGTCACCGCCATACCTATCAAAGAAGAAATTATTATTCTCCACATATTGGGAACTGGATTTGTGTTGGTGGTCATTCTGGCTTAAGCTGGCAGACGACGCTGCGGGAAATATTAATGACGAGTCTAAATTGTGCTTTCGTGACATCCTCGTGACCACCAATTTTCGCTCACACTTAGGATCGAATCCTGTCGAAATGCATAGTCTCGCGAATATTGGATTTAGTGGCAACATGCTCCGTTCTGGGAGATTTAAAAAAGGCGAGCGTTTTTATTAATATACTTGGCAACGGGTTTCATATTTGCGAAGTAGTGCAGATATACATAAGTATGAGTAAAGACGTTCCCCGAGGGTGGCTTATCTATCAAGGAGGTGATAATCAGGAAGGGAATCGTATGTCTGGCTCTGGCTATATATGCGTGTCCTAGTTTGTATCAAGCCTCTTCAGACTATCGCCACCACCTTGCATGTTTGATTTTCATTTACATGTTGATATAAGTCCTTCAAAGGGCTGATGATTTCGACCACCCACTGGAATGAATTCTTTTTTGATTAGATTTCGAAATAGTGGAGAGTTCTTAGCTATCTTTTGTCTTCTTGTTCAGTCTATCTATCGAAGTTCAGGACAACACTCGTGAACTCATGAAGTGAACTAATAGTCGGGAGGATGTTAAGTACTTTTGTGCTTAGCTCAAGTGATGCTTAACTGCAAGTTCAAGTGGTAAAAAGTTCCATCTTTAAAGTGCTCTATCAGATTGATAAGGTTGTTTTTGTGTGATCTCTTGACGAAATTAATTAAGTTGTGAAAAGTAATGAATTACTATTCCCACTTTGGAAGACGATCAGCTCTTCTGCGTGTGATTTGGATTACTTTTGAATCACTTGGATTAACCAGAAACGAGAGGGTTTGAACAGCACATGAATCTGTAGTTATTCTGCAAGCAAACGTAGTGAGAAGTTAGTTGGAAAAATAAGCTTCTGTTCAGTACTTTACACTTATATATTTAGTACTGTTTCTCGCACCAGTTTTTTTACTCATTTTATATATTTTGTTATGCTTTGCTCCATAAAAGAAGTGTGTAGGCATGAAATTGTAAAAAGAGCCTTGATTCACGTGCACGCTCCAACTTGATTCAGCTACACCGAAAATAATTTTGAAAAATGCACTGCTTCTAAAATACAATACAGAAAATAAAGAAAGTATATAAAAAGTCCTGCAAAATTGCGTAGGCTGGAGTTCACCGACTGATTTTTTCAAGTGTCCTGGACAATTTTTTTTGAGACCCTTCTTCGAAAATGCCTCTTCTTGCCAAAAAATACATTCAAATATTTTTTGTTCAATACAGAAGGCCCTTTCACTTGCATACCTATGAATTGTTTAAAGAATGTCACAGAATAACGCATGTAAATGGACATAAAAATGGATATTCTGATGCTTCCAATTGCTATTCATTTTGTGTAATCTAACTATACAAGTCAAAAAGTTATACAAAGTCAAATTTGGAAATTCTTATTCTCTTACCTGTGCAGCTTTTGTTCCTTTTTTAGTCTACTCGATTTTTTCTACACACTACGCAGATTTTGCACAGTTTTCGTTCAGTTCGTTTCTGATGAATAACTTCGCTTCAAAACGAACAACGCAAACGCGCGATAATCACACACACTCACAATTTTTACCTGCGCAATTTTCATTTGCTTGGCCAATTTGGGCGATTTACGGAAACTCATTTATTGATTTTCTCGCATTTTGCAATGT